>CAXHWN010000578.1:0-15000 GCA_964020975.1 Hermodice carunculata
ATTGCAGTAACGAGAATGTGCACATCCGGACAGACGTCCAAACGGACAGACAACCTGGAAACAGAAAGGGTCCCCCTATGGGGCGGATCCTTGAAAAGTAGTATGTGTATACTGTTCTCCTGAGTCTTGTCTATTAATCTCTTTTGTAATGTTTTCAGTCAATGTGAAACTTACATTTTGATATTAGCACGATTAGGACACATATTTGACATTTGGGGGCATCAAGGCCGGGGGAAAAGTTCAACTTGTGTAGCCAGCTTGACTATTCACAGGTATTTTTTATTCAGCCAAATACTGCAGACAGAGGCTCATCCACAGTGATTCCCGAGCATGGCAGCATCACGTCCAGCAATCAGATTCAGGACCATGATCCAGGGCCCAGTACACCAGACACTTCCCTGAATACGGTAATAAAAGCAGTCATAATGTGCAAAAATATAAGAAAACGTAGCAGCTGTTTGATAAATGTGTCCCTTTTATTGCACAGAGTATGAAGCATTTCAATATGCCACTGAAAGAAGCTTCTACTGCAGTGGAATATTTTAATGATAAAATTATTATGGTGAGGGAATCTTTACACAAGATCTATTCATGAAGGTCCTTATCAGAAGTATGATTTAACTTATTCCATGCTAAGGTCACAGGCCTTGTTCAGTGGTTCTGGGACTGCCTGGCAAGTCATGACTTGCCAGGTAGTGCTAGAACCACTGACTTGAGACTATAGGCATGTTGGTACTTGAATGAAAGCTCTTTTCATGAAGAATTTAAATATGCAATTGTTGTCTTAAATCCAGGAAAATTTACAGAAAAATCAGGGACTGGTATGGAATGAGTTAAGCTCAGCACTTTAAGGACTGAAATTTTGTTTTCAAAAACAAGGGAAAGCGGTTATTGTGATATATTTATATTTATATATATATATGTATATATATATATATATGTATATATATATATATATATGTGTGTGTGTGTGTGTGTGTGTGTGTGTATATATATATATATGTGTATATATATATATATATATATATATATATATATATATATATATATATATATATATATATATATATATATATATATATATATATATATATATATATATATATATATATATATATATATATATATATATATATATATATATATATATATATATATATATATATATATATATATATATATATATATATATATATATATATATATATATATATATATATATATATATATATATATATATATATATATATATATATATATATATATATATATATATATATATATATATATATATATATATATATATATATATATATATATATATATATATATATATATATATATATATATATATATATATATATATATATATATATGTATATTCATTACCAGTCCTTCTGTTTTGCCAAAAGTGCTAAACTTGTAATGTAGCAAACCTAGTTAAATTTACTGACAAAATCTGTTGTACAAGGGACAGTTTGTGAATGTACATTCACAAATGAAGGGGCAGATGTCTAATCATCAGCCTGACAGTGTGAATGTTTCATGACTTTGTGTGATGATGCCAATTTCTAATGTCTCAAACACACGATTGCAGGCTGCAGGGAAGCTGAGGTTTCTGATGTCTCTCTCAATCAAGAAGGAGCCAATAGATGACATTCCAGAGTTCCAGGTACATACAAGTGTTCTCGTCTATTCCTGTGCTTGCCACATGTAAAGTTGTAGACGAACAGTAGATTTTAAGTCCCTTTCTTAAGTGGTTTTCTGTAGTATATACAATTTTAATGCTATAAAAGGGTTTAACACTTTCAGTGCCAAGTTTTGGACTGGGTCAACAGCTTTCCTTGGCTTGCTTTGGGCACATTGTGCCCAAAACAAACAGAAGAAAGCTGTTGACCCAGACTTGTAGTCACTGGAACCATAGACGTGCTGGTACTTGAACGAAGAGTCTTTTCGCATGGAATATGAAACCAGCATACATACTGTAATGGAGAGTGGTACATCTTAAGTAGTTTTATTTGAGTCACAGTTGGCATTGAAAGATTAAACTTAAATTAGCTGTGTGAGGGTTATCATAGCGTTGAGTCAGAATGAGCAGCCAGGCAAGTCACTGAAGAAAGAGACTTTTCACTATGGTGATTCGGATGATGGGAGTCTGCAGGAAGTGCATTTTACAATGCTAAGTTGTTTCCTGGATTATTGGGTCAAAAAACAGTGTCTGGCAGTAAGAACACATATGACATCATCTGCTCATGTTGCCAAATATCATGAATTATCAGGGATATGTGACTTTTTCTCCTTTCACAAGAATTCCTCTTTTTGGTGTTTTAATGATTGCTTCAGAATGCAGAGTATGTTTTAGTATTTTCAGGGGGTGGGTTGGGGATTTTCTTCCCCACTATTTCCATGTACATCACATGACTGAAATGCACACAATGCCATGTTACCAAAAACCTCATGAACGAAGAAAAACCCTTGCAAAAAGTGGGAGGACAAGTGGAGACCTCAGGTGGCTGCACACTGTGAGGTTGTGAAAAGACCCTTAAACAACTCCCCAAGTTGCTTCACTGCTGGTAACCCTTTCCCCCTTGAATTAAGACTGAGTCAACAGCTTTCCTCTGCATGGGTTGGGCACTGAGTGCCCAACCCATGCCGAGGAAAGCTGTTGACCTGGGTCATTTGTCTTGACAGGTCTCATCTACTATTCTCAGTCAAATTGTTTTTCATTGCTGTTGAAATCAGTTGAAAACACTGATGCAGACGACATTTGACCACCAGCCAGTTTTTGCCGGTTTAAGGGGGAAAGGGTTAATCCGGCTTGACACCATGATTTCCCTCACAATGATTCTTTTGGTTTTTAATTCTTTGTTGAGTGCAAATTTTATATTTTAGAAAACTAAGAAAGGGACTTATGGAAGTCTAGGTGGACTCTTTATCTTTCAGTTTTTGCCCGGTGGTTGTAATTGAAAGATCAGGACAAATGCCAAGCTAAATTTGATGCTCCCTTATGTGCAAAATGTCTCTTTTACCTGTTGGGCACCCCTTTATGTCAGCTATCAGAGAATTTTCGTCCTGTAATGTGACGGTGATCATGACCTGCTTATACATGTACCTTATGTTGCACAAGAAATTGAAAGTATGTCAAACATGTGAATATTTATAATAAACTTAATACTTAGCATGGTTGTGAAAAATCGAGCCCATAATGTCCAGAGTAAGAGCTGAGTTGACAGGTGCACTTGGCACAGGTTGGATGCAGTGGTGGACTTTTACCGCTGTGCCCACCTTTGTATGTTTGTTGAGTTTCAGAAATGTGAAAACTGATATTCTTTATAGTCTTGGTAAAATTTGTATTTTCAGCCAGAAGACAGGCAGCGTCGAAGTCCGTGGCTGCTTGAGCGTCCATTGTCAGCATTTTCTCAGGCTTCCATTGCCTCGTTTACCAGAGAAGAGGAGTCTGGTGTAGCAGGGACCCCAGAACCAACCAGAAGACACCAGCAGCGGAGAGACATTGATGAGACAAGCACCACCAGCACAACACGAAAGGGGTTTCAAAGACTGCATTTGGGATTTCTTAATTCTCAGCCTGGATGCAATGAACGACGCAGTCCTGCATTGTCCACGTTTTCAGAGGCTGCATTGTCTGACAAAGATGAGTCCATTCTGTCACAGACTCCAGAGCCAGTGAAGAGGCCTCATGAACACCAAGACAGCGAGACTGGCAGCATTGCCCAATTAACGCGGAAAAAGTTAGAAAGACTGCATGTCGACTGGTTGCTGAGTTCTGAGAGTGGACGTAATGAACGTCGAAGTCCACCCTTATCTACAGTGTCTGGGGCTTCACGTTCTGAGAAACGGGAAGAGGAGATGCCAGAGCCAATCAGAAGGCCTCGCCAGCGAAGGGAGAGTGAGAACAGCACATCCAGTATGACACGGCAGTACCTGGATAGACTTCGGTTGGCAGACCTTGCCAACACCCCAAGGTAGACTTCTTGTAGGAATAGTTTTGGCTGTTATGCAGAGCAGGGCATTGCCTACTAAACAGGGCAGTCTCCCATATTTTCTCCTCTTCACTTGGTCAGCCCTTTGACAACATGATCACTGTTCAGTGCTGAAAAAGTAACTCATTTTCAAATAGGATGTATTCATATCTAAGCGCGGTCCTACTCTTACACCTATTGAGCAAAAGAGGGAGCCACCTGCATCAGGGCAGATCCATGCATTTATTATGGTCAAAAGTATTTTCTCACCAAAATGAACACAAACGCACAATAATCTTAAGAAAATGTATTAACATATGTTTGAAACATAAAGGATGCCTAAAATAATTAGAAATGGGCTCTCTTTTGGTTAAAAAGGTGTTATTTATGGATGTTTATATGGTATATTAAACAAATCTGCCCTGAGCATGGTGGAAGCATCAGTCTGTTGCCCCGGCAACACAGGAAGTGAGCAGGATCGCAGTTAAATATGAATGTTTCCTATTGATCTACTTTGGCTACCCCAGTAACACACTACAGGGTAACAGAAGTCCATGAGAAGGGTGATAATGAATATGAGGTTGGGATGTACGCAATTGGTGATTGGGTTTTTTCTTCTGACACACACTGACAATGTCGGAATGATGCCCGCCTCCAGGCTGTTGGTATGTCTACCAAATTTAGTGGAAAGGTAATATACTGGGACATAAATCTTGAGAATTTGTATGTAATTCTCATATTTATTAGCAATACTTACCTATCCACTAAGGTAATTCCCACCCAGCCATCCCCGCATGATTTATTTATGCATTAAGCTATGTATCATTCCGACTTTACACTTCCAAAGAGAATGAACTAGAGTCAGAACGAGGCTGTGTCCCACTTACGCTAGCTGAGTCAACAGCTTGGGCAATAAGGGCTCTGCAGGACAGGACAAGGCAGTGACTGTGTCAGAAAGAAAAATTTGTGGAATAAATTGTTGGGAGAGACAAGATCTCAGATGGGATCTACCAAATGTAGGGGATTAGTTAAGTATTGCTAATAAACATGAGAATTACATACAAATTCTCAAGTTTGCTTTGAATATGATGGAGTTTTGCATTGCACCTTCACTGTCTTTGTCAAAAAAATAAGCTTCTAAATTAGCTTTTTTGTGTGGAACCTACAAATATATTTCATGAAAAATTCTAACAAAAATGCTCTTTTCGCACACACTTAGGTGCATTGACAATATATTTTTTTGCAATATGTCAGACACTTTTTTCTGTCGTTTAGGCCGGAACATGACCCAAACAGCAGCGGGGAGGACCCTCAGATTCATGGGTACATCAACATCACACCAAAGGTCATGACCCCAGAACCAGAGAGTTCACAGGCAGGGACAATTTTGGATCCATCTTGTTCAGAGTTGGCTCGAGAGACAGCGAAAGAGCTGCAGTCCGCCAGTGAATTGGGCGAAGAAAGTTCACCCAATAGATTTGCCGACATTGATGGCAGCAACCCTCAGGGTGGGCCTACAGGTGCCCCTGCTGGTCAAGTTTCGTTCACGACATACAGGCTGGGTCTCAAGTATGTTGATTGCATGAAAGGGAAGAGTACCCCATCTCACGTGGCTGGCAGACTTTCCTCGATAAAGGAAGAAAGTAGCGAGTGTCTTGTTGACTGTGCAGAAACAGAAGTGTTTGTCACAAATGCCCCCACAGTAAAACTTGAACCAGACTCAGATGCAGCCTCTTGGCTTCCCAGAATAACCAGTGTCAGGAGTGAGGCTGTCCCCATCAACCAGTTGTCAGCAGCTGGAATCCAGCAAGATCATGCTGGAGCTTCCAGTGGTCAGGCCACAGTTGGTAATGACAGTACACTCCGGGCAACCACAGGTTCAGACTGGGAGACGCCACCATGGAGTCTCAAAATAGAAGCAGCATACAGCATACCAGAAATAAAGTATGAAAAGCAAGAGTTTGGGGTTGTTAACTTTCGTCCACAGACGCCAGTCCACCACCCGGTTAATACTCTCCACTTCACAAATCCTGACCCATCAGTCAGGCCAAGATCTTCTGCACCTTCTGTGCATCAAGATGAGGACTGGGGGTTTGAAAGACTGTCTATTCAGTGCCCAGTTGTACTGCACACTTCACCAGCACCAACAGAGGCCTTCAGCCGGCAAATGCTGTTTCAGCAATGGCGAGACAGTCAGGAAGAACGAGTTGAAACACCTGCTACCACGTGGCCTGAAAGTGAGACAGATATCGAGTTGTGCACCACTGGGGGACAGAACAGAGATGACAGCCCAGTCGCACAAGGCAGGAACATAAAGAGAAAAGAAGCACCGCAGTTCAAACATATGTTGCAGGAAGGAAGGAAAAAGTATATCCGAACTAACATGTTGCCTGACAAGAAAACCAGACAGCAACTGAGAGGTAGGTTGTCTTGGGAAATGCAGGGCCATATGAAAACATTCAGATACTTTGTCTTCAACACCTTGTCTCATGGTTTACCAAACAAATCTTATTTGCTCTGAATCTGTGTAGCTTGTAGGCTTAGAAAAGGCATTTTGCATATTTACTTCAGAATTATATGCCACTCTCTTGGCATCACTTGTCTACATTTGTGCCAGTGCACGTATCTTTAACCCTTTCCCCCTTGAATTAAGACTGAGTCAACAGCTTTCCTTGGCATGGGTTGGGCACTATTGCTGTTTTCTAAGTGCCCAACCCATGCCAAGGAAAGCTGTTGACCTGGGACATGTGATCTTGATAAGTCTCATGTACATTTCTCAGTCAAATTGTTTTTCATAACTGTTGAAATTAGTTGAAAACACTGAAGCAGACGACATTTGACTACCAGCCAGGTTTGGCCGGTTTGAGGGGGAAAGGGCTAATGGGGATACTATGCATGTTGATGGAACTGTCGAGTTCACCTGCAGCCAGATCTAGGCCTCTGCTGAACATTTGTACCTTGCCAGCTCTGATAACCTTACTACAATCAAGGTGCATGTTGTGAGTGCTTCTAATACAGGCTGCAGGCAAGTTTCTGAGTTATATATGAAAACTAGGCAAGACCAGTGACTTTAGCCCTTTCCCCCTCAAACTGGCCAAAAAAAAAAAAAAAAGTTTGAGTTAGCTACAGTGTGCATCAGGGCAACAGTTTTCAAGCAGTTTGCCTCAAATCTTATAACCAGGTTTTTCCTGTTTACCAGAGGTAAAGGTAGAGTAGTGTCAAACTGGACACATACAATCAAGTTTCACGAAAAACTAGAAGACTGTGCAATTACAAACATGTCTGAATCCAGCTGACCTCTGGGGTTCAGCCAGTTGTGTGGTAAAGTTATACATGTACATATATCTGTGTCGGTAAAAAACTTCAAATGTAGTGAAAAGCAACTTTGCAGAAAATGACGAAAAGCTTTCTCATTGAAAAACATCAACTAATGTGAAATTGTATGGAATTGTTCATTTTGCTCCATTGGCATCATAGCCACAGACACAGATGCTCCTGTTTCTGTACTGGTGCCAGCTGTATACAGTGGTCCTCCTCTTATAAGGCCACCCCAAATGCAGCAAAATTGTGGCCTGAAAAGAGGGGTGGCCTCTCTCCAGGGTTAGAATATAATGGAAATAGCATACTTTCTGCACAAGGATGCTTGCCATTCAAGAGGGGTGGCCTCTCATGAGAGGGGCGTTATAAGAGGGGGACCACCGTATTACAATACAGAAGGCATTCAGTTGCACGGAACAGAAAAAAAATTCTGCATTCCACAAAGAGTAGTAAGGGTACATTGTCCAAACAGCAGATACCAGGGGGGTATCAGAAGGTTTTTGGCCTGACCCACTGAGGGAAGCGCAACAAACACTGAAGTTTGCCACCAGTTGAGTAGACTCCTTAGATGATCACATGCAGAAGAATCCGTGGATAGGTTACAATCTGTGTGATATTAACTCATATTTTCCGAAAAAAACCCATCATCCAAGAGCAGTGTCTTCTTTTTTCTATATATTCTTCTGCATGTGAGAAGTATGTTTAACTTATGGCAAAGTTGTATGCTTGTCATGATCACTTGGGTGGGTCAGGCCACAAACTCTCTAGTACCCCTCATAAAAGTGATATTGTTTGCAAACACTGTTATCCTGATGCATTAAGCCAGGGTCATCAACACATAAATATGCAATATGCATTTGGATTGTGTTAGCATTGATCTTGCATTTCAACATGAAACCATGGACCCAATTGTAGTCAGTTTTGTTGTTGTCCATTGATTAAAAGTTGCAAGTTGAAATGATAGAGGACAACAAAAGCAAAGGTTTAATGTGAATAAATTGATGTCCATGTGTGAATTACAGACCAGAATCAGTTTTCCAAATATGGAAAATGACGGAAAGCTTGGCATAGCAAGTTATAATGTCACTTCCTACTGGAGGATATAGTCAGCTTTATCCATCTCTACCCTCAAGCTTTTCTGGGTAAAACAGCTAATATAATTAATGGATAAATAAGACAACATGATAATTGAACAAAATCATATTCTCCCAGGTACAACTAGTATTACCTGTAAACAATATCATGGAATATATCGTACGATGTGCTGGGGTATTGTGTCACCACTGGTGCATGATGTTTGGTATTATCACGTTTACATTTTTACCACATTTTTTACAGAGGTTGAAGATGGCTTTAGTGGGCTACAGCTGTCTATTGGGGGCACATCCCAGCAGCCGCCCCATCCATCGGAAGCCTGTAGGCCATCGACATCTACCTCATTCCGTGTCCCCTACTACGCCCGCCCTCCCAGCCAGAGCATTGGCCGTCCAGTTCCTACAGTCAATAACAGCCTGTGGAAAAAAAAGAGCCCACTGAAGTTGAAAAGACGCTTGGATGGAGAAGAGGAAGCATGCATTAACGAGAAAGTCCAGAAGTTGGATATGTGCGAGATAGGATGGGGAGCTAATGTTTTCAGAGGTAGGAAACCAGTTTATAATGTGGTCAATATACTTGTTTACTCTGGTGTTTGTTTTTATTTTGTTCAGCAGCTGCACTTGTATCAGCCTACTGTGACATTGACTAGAATACTCAGGTGTGTATATTTTGTTCAGTAGTGGCACTTGTATCGGCCTACTTTGACATTGACCGGAATACAGGTAGGCTTATTTCCAATTCTTTTGCAAGTGGTTTGAAAGTCTACCAACTATCAGAATCAGCATGATGGTTGAATGTTTTGAGGTCTACCCCTACATTTATACACTTCTTTATGGCAAGTGGCAGCTTGGTTGACTATTCGGGTCAAACTTCATCTGGACTGAAATGCAATTCACGTGCTTTTGCCAGCAGCCACAAAGAGCCTTTGCCATGGCAGCTACTGGGCAAAATTCCAACTTACAGAAGTTTACATTGTAAATGCCTCGAACTACTCATGTAAACAGTGAATGGAACATATCACCTCCAGGTGGCAGGACAGGGAAGTTGACCCTGGCATTCACCTGTTACAGGTGGAGACACCTTGAGTATAGTAAACAAAACCACCTTCACTCATTTGTTGAAAATGTCATGTGACACAGGATGCAGGTGCTGCCACCATACAGAATGGTGTATTTCACATTACCGGTGAACAGAATCCTATGCCCTCCATCACGTCCCACCATCGGCCTGAATATTTTCACAGAAGCTGTGTGCATGTAGCTGAGTGCTTCCTTTGCCATGTTCCATGTGAAATGATACATTTTTCTTCCTCACTTGACTGTTGGAGCAGAAAACATTAGCACTCTGTCTGACCTAATTACAGTGTACCAGTGAGAGCACATTGATACTGTAAATTGCTTTAATTTGGATGTATTCTTATTTTCACTTATTTCGCTGATGGCACAAAACCATGAAAATAAAAACACAGTTATTAATAAATAGTATTTTAACATTCAATTTGTTTGAATGGGAATTATGTCCAAAATAGTGAAATTAAAACTACAGTGAAACGTCAAAAATACAAAAACGGTGAAAATTTATACACCCAAAAATAAAGCAATTTACAGTTATCAGAAGGCTCAGTTGCCTACTGTGCGAGGTAAAAGTGGTTAAAAATAAACAAATATAAGTGTGAAGCTACCTTATGTGAGAAACTGACCTGTTTGGTATTTGGTGATCTTGCATGCCACCTTAAGGGATGCCATATTGTCAGGGACCAGCCAATATATTAAAAGGGTGGACATTGAAAACTTCTTGATCTGTAAAGATTTGACCAATCACACATCTCAATTAGTAGCAAACATTTCTGTTGGCCACCAGAGGGAGCCCTGCAATAGGAATAATTTTGACTTATTGGAAAGTGACCCAGACTTCAAGACCTGGCTAATAGCCTGATGTTGACGGATAAAATTTAATACTGAAAACTTTGATCCACTGCTCAGCAGATTGTGTGCCACTAGATCTATACTGATTCAATTTGTTTCGTTCCAGGCTGGCTTAGGGAGCAAGGTTTCAGCCCATACTTTGAGAGTTGCAGTGTGAGCCAGTTGGATGAACTGCTGATGGATTTCTATGGCTCTGTCCAGGTCAGGATGGAGGGGCGCCCTCAAACAGAGGTCAAAATGGTCAGCCTGAGAGCCTCCATCCATCGCCATCTCACTGGGGCCCCATACCATCTCCACATTGACATCATGGATCCAGATGGCCAATTTAAGAGGGCCAATGCTGCGTTCCGTCATGCCCTTCACAAGTTGCATGAACTCCGAGAAAAGAGGTTTAAACTCATGGCAGAGCCAGATCCCGTTGTGCTTGTGGCATCAGATCTGAGGAAGTTACTTCGAGGTGGGTACATAGGAACTCATGCACCATTGCCTCTCTTTCGTAAAGTCTTCATAGATCTCAACATGTACTTTGTAAAGAAAAACAAGGCTGGGATCCGGAAAATGTGGAAGACTGTGTTCATTTTTAGGACAGATGAGCATGGGTACCGTTATGCATGCTTGGGATGTCTGAAGCGAATCGACAAGTGTGACTCAGTTGTCAGCGGTTCGGTGATCTGGTCAGGTGCCAGGATGTATGCCCAGCCCGGTGACCCCTTGTGTCCGGTCACGAGCCTCAAGCTTTTTCTTAGCAAACTTTCTCCAGAATATCCTTCCCTGTTCCAGAGACCAAAGAACTATTTGCACAGCTCGGAAGAAGAATGGTTCTACAAATCAACAATGGGGATCGACACTTTTACAAGGATCATGGAGATTGTGTCAGAAAAAGCGGGACTGCAGAACACGTACTCAACAGCAAGCCTGCATTTGACAGCACTTGAGGCGCTACAACTTGCTGGCATTCGAAATCGAATGATCTGTTACTGCATCACATTGCCGTCCGGTGTTCACCCAAAGCGACATTGTTCATGCTGCAGACGCAACATAGCCAGGGCAATTCATATGCGTGTGTACAACAACCGGTGAACTTCCCATGTTGCTGGAACTGACTATAAAATCCTAGTTTTAGTCTTAATCATCAAGGCAGCTTTAATATAAAAAAAAGCGCAGAAGGCCAGATCATTTCTACGTTGTCAGGATACCAAAAATTGTTTTTTTTTATGCCCCCCTTCGAAGAAGGTGGGGCATATAGCATTGCACATGTCGGTCGGTCGGTCGGTCTGTCGGTAGACTGTGGTTTCCGCACAATAACTCAAGAAGTTTTTGAGCTAGGACTTTGATACTGTACAGGTGTATCATTCTAGTCAAAAGCTAGGAGAAGTTCGAAGATGGGTGACCTTGACCTAATTTACAAGGTCACAGTGGTACCTGAGTTAACTTTGGTTTCTGCACAATAACTGAAGAGGTTTTTCAGCTAGGACTTTTATATTGCACAGGATTATAGTCCATATTTGGGGCTAGGCGAAGTTTAAAGATGGATGACCTTGCCCTCATTTTAAAGGTCACAGAGCCACTTTACTGAATATGGTTTCATGCTTTCTGCATGATAACTTATACCTTGGAGCTAGAACTTTTATATTGCACAGCTTTATGGTACTTGGTAAGGGCTAGGTTGATTTTGAAGATGGGTGACCTTAACCCAGTTTTCAGGGTCACAGAGAGATTGTAGTTAGACTGTGGTTTCCACACAATAACTCAAGAAGTTTTTGAGCTAGGACTTTGATACTGTACAGGTGTATCATTCTAATCAAAAGGTAGGCGAAGTTTGAAGATGGGTGACCTTGACCTTATTTCCAAGGTCACAGTGGTACCTGAGTTAACTTTGGTTTCCGCACAATAACTGAAGAGGTTTTTAAGCTAGGACTTTTATATTGCACAAGATAATAGTCCATATTTGGGGCTAGGCGAAGTTCAAAGATGGATGACCTTGACCTCATTTTAAAGGTCACAGAGCCACTTTACTGAATATGGGTTGGTACCTGTGTTAACTTTGGTTTCCACATGATAACTGAAGAGGTTTTTAAACTAGGACTTTTATATTCCACTGGATAATTGTCCGTATTCAGGTCTAAGTCAAGTTTGAAGATGGGTGACCTTGACCTAATTTCAAAGGTCTCAGAGCCATTTGGTTGAATACTGTTTCTGCATGATAACTTGCATTGTAGAGGTAGCACTTTTATATTGCACAGTTTTATGGTTGCCTATAAGGGCTAGTTTGAGTTTGTAGATGGGTGACCTTGACCCAGTTTTGAGGGTCACACACAGACAGTAGACTTTTTTTTTTTTTTTGCACAATAACTGAAGAAGGTCAAGTGAAAATGAGTGACCTTGCCATTATTTCCAAGGTCATAAAGCCACTTCGCTGAATATGGTTTCTAAATGATGACTAATTTTTCAGCTATAACTTTTATATTGCCCGGGTTTTTAGTCATTTTTTAAGGGCTAGGTTAAAGTATAAAGATATGTGACATTGATGTATGATGAACCTTCACTAATTTTGTAAGGTCACGAGTGCCCCATTTACCACTATCAATAGGGTAGCGAGGGCAAGGGTAATGAGGGAGGGGGGCATCTATGTTTTACAAACATATCTTGTTTTTTTTTTTTTTTTTGAGCTTCAGCGTTTGACTACAGGATGGCCCATTATGCCATCAATATAACACAGGTGCATATCAGTTTTTGGTCAGGAAGCCTACATATTTTTTAAAAAATCATACCCAGGATTTCTGTGAAAAAAAAAATCACAGACACATTATCTTATTTTTGAATGAAATACCTAATGAGGCAGAATTGGACAAAAACCCACATGTGAACATCATGGGCAGGCAGACTTTTATAAAGGTTTTTGCAAGACACATAAGAGGCCATACATGTGGTGGTTGTTTTGATTGCTGAGTTGAGTTGTTCAAGTATTGTACAGTTTCAGCTCTGCTTCTTCTGTACTATGGAATCTGGGAAATGTACAGGAACTTTTCTTTGAACCTTCAGTCAGAATTATTTGAACGTTACATGGTTAGTTCATAGACATAGAGCATGAACAGTTAGTACAATCAATAGTGGAAAGGAAGTAAAAAAAATGTGAGTTTCTCACATACCACACACATCAGTTTCAGAGCCTCACCTTAAGGTGTAAGAAAGGTTATAAAATGAATAATTATTTATATTTTTTAACCTCATTTTGTGTAATGCTGGTCATATTTTGGCCTTTTTCTGAAAATACATTTTGTATTTTTGAAAATGTGAAGTAAAAGAGTCCAGCCCTGTTGGTTTGGTTCAACATGTGCCCAGCGAACTCACAATTTAATACGCATGGTCTTATTTCAACTTTTAACTCTGACTCCTCCACCAGAATACATGTACGATCATTTTAAAAGTAGAGCATTCTACAATCTCTATGCATGTACAAGAGGACAGTGCTTGATTTTTAAAGATAGAATGGTCATTACATTGCAATTTTATTTCTGGTTCTCAGCTGAATACAATGGGATGTCCCTATCAAGACTACCTACAGGACTGGAAAAAAATGGTCTTAATAGGGGGCAGAATTGAATTAAGCAGGGCCAGAATTTAGCAAAATTTTGCGAGAATCTATTTGGATTTTTGTTAGTTTTCTCTTTTAAGAAAGAAAAGTTTAGGAGAATCTGGATGAGAATGGATTCTCGGATTCTTGCAGAAATTCTGGCCCTGTTAAGGATTTGCATGTGTTAAAGTGGGTCTGTATATTTGTGGCCTTAATACACAAATGGCTTCATTATGGAAAGGGTCTCTATTGGAGATTCTACTGTCATTGCAGGTTGAAGTACATATATTGTGCATTATTCTTTTTATATGATTTACAGCTATTGAGATGACTTGATTGTATGGAAGTATTTTATTATTGTATGGAAGTATTTTATTGTATTTACTTCGATTCATCATCTAGGCAGCAATTGACAGACAATAACTGATTCTAGAAGGGAAAAAACCTCATCATGTTCTCTACTGATTAAAATATTTTCAATTTTGTCAAAAGTTGTGTTTTGAATTACCACATTATCTGAATTTACCCAAATCTTGCTTTACACTGTGCAAATACCTGCTGTATCTGTAAGATTGTATCATTATTTTTTTTTTATTTTTAGTGTAATGGGAGGGGGTCAGTCAATTTATTATTTTGAACCTGCGGTAACCTCCCCCCAACCACCACTATATTATGGGGGGGGGGGGGGGGGGGCAAGAAAAGACCATATACAGGTGTTACCCAAATAAAAAGCAAGAAAAGTTGGTTGCTAAAGTAGTTACTTGCTTTGTAGCAAACTGAAAAGAAAAAAAAAAAATGGTTTATAACTATGGAAACTGGGAAAAAAATTTTTGAGCCATGCATCCATTGAAAGGTGCAAGCAGAATCCAGGTCAGATTCTGAAAATTGGTACACAGCACATATGGACAGCCACATGTCCTGGTAATGCATTTGAAACTCCAAATGAGCATTTGAGCGGTTATAAACTTTATTGACACAAGACTAGGCACTGCCCTCCAATTGGTCTTGAGATTCCCAGATTTGGTTGGGAAAAATTCCTCGATATGAGGAAGCTCTCTTTATAGCCTACGCTAAGCAAGCAAATAATCTACACAGTGAAAAGTTAGGC
>CAXHWN010000582.1:0-7500 GCA_964020975.1 Hermodice carunculata
CTATTTAGTGGTGATAGGAAAACACTTTTGGGCTATCAACCTGGTATAAATAAATTTTGGGGAATAGAAATTGACAGACAGAGAGAGAGAGAGAGAGAGAGAGAGAGGATGATGAGAGAGAGAGAGAGAGAGAGAGAGAGAGAGAGAGAGAGAGAGAGAGGAGAGAGATGAGAGAGAGAGAGAGAGAGAGAGAGAGAGAGAGAGAGAGAAGAGAGAGAGAGAGAGAGATGAGAGAGAGAGAGAGAGAGAGAGAGAGAGAGATGAGAGAGAGAGAGAGAGAGAGGAGAGAGAGAGAGATGAGAGAGAGAGAGAGAGAAGGGAAGAGAGAGAGAGAGAGAGACGCTATGCAATGCCTTTGGTTCGCGGTTCGGTTTTCTTTTTTTTCTTTCATTTTGTGAAAAATGTAGAGAGCGGAGCGTTTTTGAAGGTACTGCTGCAAGAAAGAGTAAGCAACCTGTACCCGTCGTTCCCCCATGTAAAGTACAAAGTAAAGAATCTTTAGCGTCGTACGCATTGTGAAGCGCCAAATAAGAAGCGTCGTGCCCAATGTGGGAATACAAAGTAAAGAGCCAATCGTGTCGTATCCTTGAGGAACACAGAGTAGAGGGACCGTAAAGTTAGCATTGTACCCCACTATGAAACACACAGTAAAGAGCCTTTAGCGCCGTAACCCATGTAGAGTGCAGTGATGAAAACCTCTGTACTTTTTACATACGGGTATTAACACAACTATCAATATACTTCAACTCCACAACATATATTTGTTTTATATTTACATACATTATACGACAATACACAATGTGCGCATAAATTATATGTACATTTATATACACTATACACATATTGGCGGTTTTATATTACCATTTTTCCGGGAGAAAAACTTCATAAATACATCTTGGGATTCATGTTATGCCAAGGCTGCATTCCTATAATTATGTGAGAAATTCCTCCAAGATGGTGAACAATTACTTCTTATAGAAGTCTACAAAGATCAGATCAAAATATACAGAAACCCATAATGTCACAATTATCAAAATCAGAATTTGGGCATGTTGTATGCGAAAGGTATACTGGTGCATAATGCTATCTTAACTTTAATTTTTGTACCATCTGGTGTGGCAACCAGCGTTAGAGTATGGGCTAACGTGGTAAGATTTGGAAATATGCGTCGCATGTGCTCGGAATAAGCAACTTACGAAACCTAAGACCTTCTTTATCGTATCCCAACGAAATATAGACTCTTATCACATGTGTTGAGTGTGTTTGTCGTAACAAGACATATTTTACAAAAGAAGATGTTCAATTCAGAGACATTTTCATTCATATTCTTTATAAAGCCTATGTACACGAGTCCTTTTACAGTTTGTGGGCTCGATCATCGATGCCTGTCTCTCTGACTCTCACCATGTTTGTGGTGTTTGTGCATAAGGTAATAATGCATGTAAAACGGTACACATCGATCTTATATTTTTGGCCGCTGTACATTCGTACCATCAACGCACTCCTGACATAAGACATTCGCGTCTCTTAGAACTATAGCATTGGCGATCCCGGCAGAGATTGGAGGTAGACAATTGAGACTTGAATGTTGTTCGCTGGACCATAAGCGTTTTGACACTAACCAGCAATACGACGGGTAGAGACGGCGACTATCTCGCCATATTTCACACAGTGGTACCCTTAAAGAAACTTGACACAGCTTGCGTGCACACATGTGAAAATAGTGGCCAAAAGTCAGTCGCATTTCACTTTCAAAAGTTAATATGGGTGATTTCTAAACCAGCGTAATGAGCGCCTTATTCTTCTTCAACGATGTGCTGTCTGTAATGAAAGGCCCGACTGCCCACAAAAATAAACACTAACCTCGACAAGGTCACATATGAGGAATATATCAAAGAATTCTTGGCAGAGTAGGTACTTTAAGATTGATTCGTAGCCTTCGGAACCCAGCCGACCAGTTGTTAGAAGAGACGCAGACTCGTTGGGTCTTATTTTTGTTGAGTATACTTAATGATAGATAATGGGCAGAGTTTACATTAGGAAAGTCCGCTAGTCCAGTACCCCGCGCCACATACGGCCGTCCATATATGTATATTCCTACATATATTATACATACAACGGAGAGCCTATTGGGCTGACAAACCGTGGAGCCTATGCATAACATCACCGATGGCGCCGTCTAGTTTCACAGTCTGTCATTTTTGCACCTTATTAAGGTGTCAAAAAACACGGCGTCTGCTAATTTTGTGGCGCCGTTCCTGGACACAATCCGATTGTTTTCTCGAAATCTGATGCCTAAATCATGAACATGCAGAAATCTTGGCCCTTGGGGTATCGTTTCAACCGTTCAGGATTTGCTGAGCCATACATTTGCATTGTTTTATCCGTTGTATTTTCTTCCGTCGTATCCGTGGAGTTTTACCCGGACACCGTAGCGTGACGGAGATCCAGTGGTACTTCTTGGGTTTACAAAATGAACAAGATTTAAAAGCTCCGGACTCAATATCCTTCTTGTCACTTTTTGGAATGAAGAATGAGTTGCACTGACCATAACAGAATCGATTGATGATAGTTCTTCGAATGCATCCCTCTTCCCGAATAACTTGCTTCAAAGTTTCCGTTTTGCACCACTCCTTTTTTAGATAATCTTTTCTGGTGACGGTAAAAGCTGTTCTGCTTCCGTGTATTAATTTATCTGCTGCTGTCTTTCTCTTTTTACTCAGATTTGGCTGATCTACCAGTGGATTTTGCGAAAGCCTCACATTGGTATTTGGCGGGAATTTCGTTACCAGTTTCTGTCGTCTGCCTTCTCGACCCACGCTTTTACAGCTACCATCGTCACAAAGCAGCAACAATCCAAAGAAAATGTATACTGACCAAAGGTTTGCAAATTCAGTCCACGAGGCGTAAATCATATTTGTTCGTATTGGACTTGCAAAGATAAAGACATTCAATCATATACGTAAGAAGCAGTTCACATGCAAGCACCTATCCGCTACAATAAAATACGAGAGCTCCGTGCTTTACCACACAACACGTTATCTCATGACGGTCCATTGGTAGTATAAAATATATAACATAAGGACAAATATTATCCCGTTGTATAAGAATGTCCAATGTTTCCTTTCGTCAAATGAAGGTAAATAATCCAACCCCAATCACTTGGCACAAAGTCAGAGTCGGCGAAGAAACGTGCGCCGAGTGGTTCAACTGCTCGCCTTCCGTCACTTGTTGAGTCCTCGATGGTTGCATGGAAAGAAAGAGAGTGAGTGACTGGAGGGTGAAAAGTTAATATAGCGGTGTAATGCCTTACTGATTTTACTCCCAATATTATCACGCATGGGAATCCGGCTGGCAAAGCTGTGACTTTTTTCTCAACACTCCCAGTTTGATCATTTGATGTCACTCACTTTGCTCCCAGCATAGTTCAAGTGCACTTGAGTGTATAATAAATCTATTTTGTTCGTGGATAAGCAAAAGAAAACCCAGTAAATAGATTCAATGGCGGGTCCATTTGGCGCCAATGGCCGAGTAGGCAGCATGGCATATTGGGAAACTTATCTGGCAAGAGGCCAATCATTGGTCGCCAGTGAGTCTTATGAAGAACAGGTACTATGTAAAACGTTAAAACCTTGCTCGCGACACCACTTAAAGTACTCGCTGGCTTTTTGCTGTAGATTGTCTTCAACAAAAGTTTATCTCTTTGACATATCTCTTCTTTGCATCTTAACAAGCCAAGACTGATACTTTTTTTTCTTTTTTACGAGTCTATTGTTACGAAGATATCTAACTGTACCATTTTATTGACACAACGGGATAGACTCCAGATACGATCACTTGTAAGCAGATAAGCTAGGCCACCATCCCTTTCAAGTGTCTCGACCATGGGTTAATGTAAGCTTTATTTCTATGGGTATATTTTATGTCTGTGGTATTTAATATATAAATTTACAGTTAAAGCACAGACATAAAGCGTTTGAATCATTGGACAGCGTGGATTATGGTCACATTTCATTTCAATGTTGCAAGAAGGCCCAAAGAGCAAACGACGTAAAATTGAAATCAAGTGGCAAAAGAGTTTTCAATGAAAAAAAATCGATTTTGTTAATTGTAATGGAAAAATGTAGACGTTTTTAAGAGTGTACAGAGGACGGGTGGGGGGGGGGGGGGAGGCAGGTGTGCACTGTTAATCCAGTGGAAAGAAACTGTTCATTTTGGAAACCATAAAATGTTTTCTATCAAGCTACCGATGGAAAAAAGTTCATTTTATCAAATCTATACTTTCATGGGGAGAGGGTTCCAAAAATTGAAACGCTCGTACATATGTGAATAATGTCTACGTAATAGACGGCTCCTTAATTCAACATAGATTTTAAAGGACCTACCAGGTTAATTTTTATTTTCAAAACTCTGACACCTGTTGGAATGTGACACTCAATACTCACACAAAACTTTGGAGAGCTCACAGTTTTGGAACGGTTTGGAACTTGGGGATCATTTTGTTTCAGTGTGGTAAGTATTGTAAGCTTCATTGTGGAACCTGTGGTAAGCGTAAGAACAGTCCACATACAGGTCTCATTCTTTGAACTTGTAGCGCTTGTGCGGTTCAAGAGATACTTGTGTTTAAAGTGGAAACGCCGACACTTGAAAGGCATATTATTTTTGACAGACTCTCGTCACAATATAGAGAAACAGTTTGAAAATGCTATATGCGCTTTTGTATTTCGTATCGTACTCTTGGCTCTGCTGCATCTTCATGGATCAGTGTATCTTCGTGGGTCAGTGTATCTTCGTGGATCCGTGTATCTTCGTGGGTCAGTATATCTTCGTGGGTCAGTGTATCTGAGTCTAATGTTGTTAACATCATGACGATCACTTGTGTAATTTTTGTGTGCATATTTTGACCTTGCTACTTTACACCAGCCCAATAAACTAAATTTGTAGTTTGTTAACCCATGCATAATGTTTTCTACGTAGTATGTTACAAATAAAATTAGAGTCTTATCTGGTAAAAATCACTGGTAACATGTCAGGTACTCTAAAGTGATTATAGAACAGGGTTTTAAACAATCATTTAAGCATCATTTTTACAAATTATTTAACTTCATTATTTGGAGACAAAAATTTGGGTACACAAAATGAGATTAAAATCGTACTATGGTCAATAACATACGTTTCGTTACCCACAGAAAGGTCCTATAAAAATGGTAATCTTACCCATGGGGCTGGGAAGCTAAAAAGTTAGATGCTTCATTTGAGTACAAAAAGGCCGCCAACTATTCCTGATCCGATTGAACAGAGTGGGAAACTAGGCCTATATCAAAACAATGCTTACAATTCAGATTCACAGTGCTTCCAACAACACCAATGGTAAATAATTTGTATATATTTTTTCATTGTATAGGGCATTTAACTCCTCAGCAGCGTAATCAAAGTTTCCCACTCATATGATACATCCTACGGCAGCTTTCGCCACGCCAATGATGTCAGCGCGGTGACGTCATGCGATCGTTCGGTCTCTATGGCACGTTCCAAGCGTTTTTTTTTTTTTTTTCATGGAATAAAACATGTTTAAACCAAAGCGTGCCAAACATTTCAAATATGGAACAAAGCGAGGTGGTGTATTTTGACCAAACTTGCTTGGCGATGGGATAACTAAATGATATTAAATTGCAATATGCAGATGGTTGTACCTCTGTAGAGTTATATTGTAATTTATTGACCTTGGTGTTCCCCCTTGATTAATACGTTTTGGTAAATATCGTGTGAGCTAACAGTATCTCCCCTCGAAAATGGAGCAGTATTCGAGCAACCACAGAAGTGTATCATTCAAACTTTTCTGAAAAATAAAAGCAGCAATATCAATTGGAAGAAATTGTCGTAAGGATGAAAATAGGGATCATGATGGAACTTTGTCAGGTTCAGGAACTGCCACTGAAAAAACAGCGTTATGTATAGGCCTACCAACCAACTTCTATCTGCCAGCTACCTGGTCCTATATACCTACCTGACCTTCCCGCGAATCATTCTATCTGCTTGCCTATACCTACCTGCCTGTATCTACTTATCTATCTACACCTGCCTGCTTGTACCTTCCAACCCACCCTGCTGTCTACCTACCCATCATATGACCATATGACTGGATGAATGAGTTACAAGACAGACCGACAGAGAACACGTGCTTCATAACTGAGAACTTGCTTCAGCAACGGGAAGGTGATCTTACAATACCCACATGAACGAGTTCGGCGTCTTATTCTGCAGAACAAAATGCCAGAATAGGTGAAGCGGAACAAGTAAAAAGGAACGACTACAAAAAAGACAGAATAATAAAAGTGAATGCACAATAGACCGATGACAAAAATGGACGCAAAATGTTGAATGAATGCTGTGTTGACAACAGACAACAAACACAGTATTGCGTCCCACCAGCGTAGCTGCCGCCACGACACGGACAGAGACAGGTTCGCTCAGTCCCAGTGTACCGTTGATGATAGGCTTGCTTTCAGGTAGTGTTGCAAATACCTGTGAGATACCCGTGAGAAAGTGCAGAGAGTTGGTACCCCCTGTAGAAGTCCCATAGGTCACAAGACGAGGTGTCACTTCGGCTGGCGCCGTTAATATGTACAGAGACACCCGTATATATGATTTTCCAATTAATTAACTGAAATCAAGTTTTGGCTGGATTTATCCAGGTGATGGTGTAGAGTTATGTGTAAAAGCGAAAAAACGTAAGTCAAACGGTGAACTGTTTTAGCTTGTGATTATAAGGAGTAAAATAATATTAGTTTGGTAGAATTTGGAGCCATATCATAGTCAATTTATCTTTAACACTCGCCTATATGTCTTCGTGAAAAGATAAAATTACAGTCAGAATGATCATATGAAGACTCAATTTGAAATGGCCAGACCATAATATCATTGGTTAAATGTACGGTTCATATACATATCGGAAATGTCGATAAAAAACAAAAACGAAAACAAAAAAAAACAAAAAAAAAACAAAAAGAACAAAACAAAAAACAAAAACAAAAAACAAAAAAACCCAAACAAACAAAAAAAAAACAACAAACAAAAAAAAAAAAAAAACCAAAAAAAAACAAACAAACAAACAAACAAACAAAAAAAAAAAAAAAAAAAAAAAAAAACCAGCAGGCAACATGAACAATTTTCTGGACTTCTGCTTGAGAAGTCCGTCATGATTACCCGCAGCTGTCCCCGATGCTAGCTCTTTGGGTGCTAAGCTGCAGGCTGGGTCAACAGCCCTCCTCGGCGCTCTGTGGGCGAAATGCGGCCAAAGTACCCAGTGTAAAGTTGTTGACCTGGGCCATTCTTTTTTTTTTTTCGCAAACGTAGGCGTCTACTGGTGCTTGAATGAAAATTCTTTTCGCGAGAAATTTTTACATTTTTGTTCTTCAGATAAGTAAGACTTTCATTGTGATTAGCACGTATTCAACTGTTGGCAAAGCACAACCTGTCTATCCTGTTCACAGTCACGCC
>CAXHWN010000582.1:12500-16000 GCA_964020975.1 Hermodice carunculata
ATAACCTTTGCCTTGATATGATCGAACTCCAATACACGTGGAACTACCTCTACTGTAGTACATAAGACATTGAAGATTTAAAACTTTAATTAGCCCTCATTTGCATAATTTTGAAAAACATGACCTCTCATTACAAAAAGATCTGACTTCATCTATAGAAGTATAATTGTGCCAAGTTTGGAGTTTCTACGTATATTACTTTTCAAATGAAATGTCGGACAAATTTTCTGGTAAAATAAGAAAGAAAGAAAAAAAGAAAGAAAGAAGAAGGAAAGAAAGAAAGAAAAGAAAGAAAGAAAGAAAAACAGTATGTTTGTATTGGCAGAGAGACATAACAATATGTCTAGGTTGGCACCCAGGCATATAGAAACAGAGAAACTAGAAAAGAAGATTTGCTTTAAAGCAAATCTGTGTGCCTTCAAAAGTTACAAATACGGCTAGATGAAAATTTCAAAGTCCAAAGACCTTGGCCTTTAGAGGTCACATGTACATTATCAAAATGTGTAGTGTTGCAATACCTGCGATTTACCTGCGATTTGAGCCCGACGTGACTGAAGCTGGATGGAAATTTACCATGTTATGGCTAAATGAAAATTTCAAAGGGCCAAATAACCTTGATTTTGACCTTTAAAGGTCACATATAAATTACAATGATGTCCAGTTTTCCAATACTTACAATTAGAGTACAACATGACTAAAATTGGATGAAAACTGAACAAGTGATAGCTAGATGAAACTTTCAAAGGTCCAAATGACCTTTAACTTTCATCTTTAGGGATAACATGTGAACGACAAAAGTATGCAGTGTTGCAATACCTCCAATCAGAGGCCAACATGGTTAAAACTGGATAAGAATTGACAGAGTTATGGCTGGATAAAATTTTGAAAGTCCAAATGACCTTGACCTTTTACCTTTAGAGGTCCCTAGTAAATTATATAAATATGCAGTGTTGCAATACCTAAAAGTTGTGTCTAAAGTGGTTAAAATTGGATGAACATTGACAAAATTATGGCTGGATGAAAATTTCAAAGGTCCAAATAACCTTAACCTTCACATGAAAATTACAAAAATTTGTAGTGTTACAATATATACAATTTGAGCCCAACATAATCACAATTACATAAATATTGACCAAGTTATGGCTAGACGAAAATTTCAAATGGCAAATGACCTTGACCTTTGACCTTTCGAGGTCACATGCAGATTACAACAAATTGCAGCGTTACAAACATATTAATTGAAGTTGAATTGCTTACCTGTATCTATAATAGTTTTGGAGGTATTCAAAATTTAAGTGTTCAAATAGCCCTAATTTGCATAACTTTCAAAATCATTATCCCTCTTCGTAAACAGACTTCACCTAATATCTGGATCTATAATCATCGCAACCTTGGAGTTTCCAAATGCAATAGTGTCCGAGAAAAGTGTCAACAATTTTGCTGGTAAAGAAGAAAGAGAGAAAGAAGGAAAGACGTAAAGAAACCCAACAAAAACAGATTGTCTGCGTTGGCACACAGATTAAAAAAAAAAAAATTCTTGAAAAACAAAATGTATGGGTTCTCACCTAGCCATTCGCAAGCAGCTGTAGGTTGCAAGGTGTCTTCTTATTGCGTCTCATGCCCTGCTTCGCTCCGCCAACCACCTTATGGCTTTCCGTAATGTGGATCTTCTTCAAACACCGCATGAAATGATTGATGCAACAGAGCACTGAAACACTCAACTGGATTAAATGAATGGAAGAGGGCTAATTCTCTATACTGGAAGGAAAAACAGAGGGAGAGGGAGAGAGAGAGAGAGAGAGAGAGAGAGAGAGAGAGAGAGAGAGAGAGAGAGAGAGAGAGAGAGAGAGAGAGAGAGAGAGAGAGAGAGAGAGAGAGAGAGAGAGAGAGAGAGAGAGAGAGAGAGAGTGAGAGAGAGAGAGAGAGAGAGAGAAATGTCAAAAGAAAGAGAGAGAGAGAGAGAGAGAAATGTCAAAAGAAAGAGAGAGAGAGAGAGAGAGAGAGAGAGAGAGAGAGAGAGAGAGAGAAATGTCAAAAGAAATAAACTATTAGGTTGTCTTTACAAAGTCCTCATTTTAGAGAAGATTAGTGCATGAATGACTTCATGCTGGGAGAAAGTAGCAAAGGTTAACTTAAAAAAAAATCCGCCAGTTTAAAAAAAAATATCCAGGGGAAAATGTCTCAGTAAATAGTGTTTCCACGGCCTTTAAATTTGAATTCTTGTTCAATAACTGCACGGGTATTGAGAACTCAAATACGTTCGTCTCTCTCTTTGTTTTGTCTTTGATAATTGCATGTCTGAATCCATTAGAATTCCATCTATTTTGTTTTCGTCTATTTATTGCCAAATGAAAAAAGAAAGGACCTGCCAGTGCACAGAGAAAACAATATATGGGTACGTTCCAACCACTCTATTTCGAGCTTCGGTGATTTACCTCGTAAAATGGTTTTGGAGACAGTAGGAGAACAAATGTGTAAGATTTACTCGGTCGGCGATAGAAGATGCAGTCATTGCGGCTAGCCCTCTACAGATTCATTATTTCCGCCAAACCTGGCACAAAGAGCTAAATGGATACCTCAAATGACTGATTGTTGTCTTATCTTGTCATCAATGGTCACGATATATCGCAATTATCAGTGGGCCGCGACAAATTGAGCAATTATTGCAGAAGCATGACACCCTTGTGCTAAGTGTTGTTACTTAGAGCCTTGCAAATGAGGTATAAAACATTGACTGCACCGACGAGGGCAATGCAAATGGCTAATAGTTTCGTACACTCCTATAAAGCGTTTCCATTTTCCCTCATATAGTCTTGTGCATGCAGGCTGAGATGTGAAATGCGCAACACTGATGCTTTTTTGACATTGGCTAACTGTATATTGTTATATTTTACAAGTCTTCTGGTTTGTTTTGTCAGCCAGCTCGTAACCAATGATATCCATCAGCCTGTCAGCTTGAAGTATCGATGATTTCATTGATCGATCCATTCAGCAAGCCATCCAAGGAGTTGCACTGATGTGCGATGGTCTCTTGTAAATGGCGGCGTTTGGTGGCGAAACCGGGGCGAGGGAGATTTGCACTACAGCCGCAAAGGTTCTGCATCTGTTTGGCAAACGTGTAGAATGTGAATTTGGATGAGATCACCAAAGTGGTGACATTAAACAGCCGAAATGGACCGGGCAGCGTCTGCTTTTTGTTAATCCATCATGCAAAATTAATTACATTTTATATTTCTTTGACAGCAGAATACAGCTACTAGTTGATAAATTTTATATGAATTACACAAATATACTTTATCATATCAATACGCCAAATTACTTGCGATCTAAGACCACACAGGAGAAAATAACTTAAGCATTGAATTTCAAGTTACTATTACGATTTTTTTATTGTTATAAAACGGCCGCATCGATACTTCTGGAGATGAGATAAACCACATCGTTCATCTATAAGTACTACCTTTTTTCACGTGTTCATATCTTTTTTTCACGTATTGTTT
>CAXHWN010000583.1:0-40000 GCA_964020975.1 Hermodice carunculata
CCCCGGTCCCAAAAGTGTTCACTAAAGTCATGTTTCACTGTACATTAATGATCTGGGCACTGTGTCTCAAGATATACTTTTGTTACAGATGACACTAGTCTCAAATTCACTGGATGCATTGGAGAACAATATTAATTTGTCATTAAGTTTAGTTATTGAGTGGTTTGATCAAAATAGATTATCTGTAAACATACCCCCCAAAATCATGCTATTCCATGGAAGAAATCACACACTGAGTTATCATCCTTTGAAAATTCAGGTGAATGGTATATATTTGAAATGGGCAACACATTTCTGGGTGTTTGGTTAGATGAAAGTGTAAATTAATATAGATTTTCACAGATTTCCAATAAACTGAGCAAAATGGCAGATATTTTCTAAAAAAAAGTATGGTTGAAATTTGGAAAAAAAAATGTATTGGGTGAATCATATTATAGTTTGGCATATCCTTACTTTATTTATTATAATACTTCCTGGGCCTTTACGGATGCTTCAAATTTAAATCAAATTAGTGATCTTTAGAAGAAATTGGTATGAATTAATAATTTTTCTACTTACAATGCCCATACAGTCTCAACATAAAGAACCTGGTCCAGCTGGGGGGACAGCTTGGGGGAACTGACAAAGGGGGGAGTAAAGTGTGAAATAAACTGAACCATTACGACCACATGTACACACAACCATATAAAATCCCTTTTACCTCAGTGTACAGTTGTCGTGATTCACTTTTAATCATAGCGCTAGAAAAAGCTTCATTGTATAATTTACACCTTACTCCCTCTGTTACCTGGGATTCGAGGCTCCTTGAATACATGTATCTGCAGGCCTCAGGGTGTTGTGCCTTGTTCAGTACATTGCTGTTGGTATCTTGTATGATGAGTTGCATGTGCTAATTATATATATATATATATATATATATATATATATATATATATATATATATATATATATATATATATGTATATATATATATATACATAGATATATATGCACATATATATGTATATATATGTATATATACAGTGGTACCTCTTTTGAGAGACCACTCCTACAGCGGGTCAAAATGCGGTCTCTCAAAGCAGGTGGTCTGTCATTAGAGGTACAACAACATGGAAAAGATAGCGCAGTGTTCTGAGAGAGCGGTCTTAAAAAGATATGCGGTCTCTCATTAGAGGGGTCTCTCAAGAGAGGTACCACTGTATATGTGTATATATATATATATATATATATATATATATATATATATATATATATATATATATATATATATGTATATATATATATGTATATATATGTATATATATATATATATATATATATATATATATATATATATATATATATATATATATATATATATATATATATATATATATATATATATATATATATATATATAAAAACCCATTAATTTTTGCAGGGCCCTAAACTCAAGTTAATTACTGCTCCTGGCCCATTCAATATTGGAAGATAAATATGGGATTGCCCTGGGATTCCATTGTTGCAGGTCAAACCTTTGTTATCAGAGGTTTGGAAAAAGCGTTAACCTGCTCAATCTATGGCCTGTCCTTTCATTATCTTTAGAAATTTAAAGGAGGTCCATATGGAAGAAAGTCCAGAGTAGGCTTGCCTGCCAAGTGGCCTTGGTCCCCCTACCAAAACATTAGAGTCTGCCACGCAGGCAAAGAGTAGGCCTACTTAATTACAGTAAAGGCACCTAGTAAATTATTCAGGGCCAAATCCAAATGTCATCAACTAGACGGTTAAAATTAGGATTTCATTTAAATTAATTTACTTTATCCCCATTTAGTAATGTATATTCTCGAGTTGCAATGGCCACAAACATTTTATTAACTGGGCTTATTGCTTACTGAAAAAAGTAGCTCAAAGTTGAAAAATGGCTTAAATAGTGGGTGACGGATGGAATTCCTCTGAATGAAAATGTTAAAAAATGACAGAAAATCTGTTTTAAAAATGGTATTTTTTTTTCTTATTGGAAGTCTGAAGAAAAATATTATCAGCTTTGGAAACCAATTATGTCATTTTTTAAAAACATATATTAGAAAATAATTGTGAAAATTCTGTTCGACGCATTTTTGCCATAATTTAAAAAATTTATTAGATACTTATTTATGGTAAAAAAATTTATGCACTTTGGATTTTTCCAGCTCTCCCTTACGTTAATAATTCTATGCAGTTTGTATGAAAGTAGCTGTTTGGGAAACTGACGGACGGATTTTTCATGCGACAGATGGAAAATTTTGATTTTCCCTAAAAGATCATTTAAAAAACGTATATGAAAGATAATAGCATGTAAATGGGCAGCCAAAACCACACAGTAGGAACAAAAAGTTCTGTGCACTGTTTGAAGAAGGTGCAAATAATTTCAACTGGTGTCTCATGTCATGTTCAAATGGTTAGTAACCAAGATAAGTAATGCTGGAAAAAGTGTAACAACTGACAAGATTGAATAAATATAAACAGTGCCATGTAAAGGCATGATCTCGATGCTGCCAGAGGATTGTGTATACTCCAGATGGACAGAATGTGGATTTCTGTAAACAATTGTATAAGAAGAAGAAAGTAAAGAGACATCAAAACAAAAAGTTAGTGGGATCTCGATGTAAGTCCTGCTGGGGGATTATGTATACCCTACATGGACAGAAGTTGGATTTCTGTAAACAAATGTATGAAAAGAAGAAAATAAAAAAAAGGAAAGCAAAATTTAAAAAAATAAATAAATAAAAAAAAAAACCCTGTCCCTGTCTACAGGTTAGACAGGGACAGGTTAGCTTATGGAGAGTAAAGAGTTCGAACTGCGGAATAGGATATTGACTACTAGGAAGTGGTTCTGGGCAAAAAGACACAAATACAAAGAAAAAAAACAAGAAAAAAAAAGCAGCCCCCCCCCCCAATGCCTTCACAAGGACTGAAGGCTTATTGAAGGGCTCACCCCCCATGTCACTTGTCAAGGGGTCAGGGACCAAACCATGTTCACCACAAAGTTGCTGCTAGTTTGCTGACACTTTGTAGTGGATCCACCAGTCATACTTGGTGTTATTCATGGTTTTGTCCCTGACCCCCAGATGTCACATGGGGTGAACACCCCATATTTGAGAGATTGAGTCCCCAGATGTGCCCAAGATTTTCCGTCCATCGCCTTCTGTCCGTCACACAATTTGATTCCTGCCTACTAAACCAGAGATCTTACCCGAAATAATGAATGATGCAAAAAATGAACTATGATACTATGATATGTGGCATTTTTGATCTACAAATATGAAATTCTTGTAGCTATTTTCCGTCCTTCGCTTTTTTATTTGTGCCATTTTACAAACAAAATTGTGTCCTACTAGATAGGTTTTTATTTTTGGAGACAGGGCCATATCTCAACTTTGAAAATAACAAAGGTATGTAAGTGTTCTTGTTAAATCTTCAGAGTTCCTTGACATTGTAAACTAAGACAAGGACACCAATATCTATCAATACTGTCCATCACATCACTGATTTTTAAGCTCATACACAATTGACCTCTAAACACATGCAATTCTGATTTTTAGAATAAAATAATCACTGTTGGAAGTTCAGAAAAGTCATTTATATGTTGTTCAGTGGGGCTTGTAAAAAACTAGAGACTTGTAAAATAGCGTATTCCGTCCATCACAGAAACAACTATTTTGGATTTGGCCCTTCAGTTAAGGTGTGAGAAAGACCCAGAAAGTTTCATGTAGAAAAATTCCCTCCAGGGATAGCAGACTTGACTTTAGAGGTTCTGACACTCTTGTGTGGCATTGAAATGCTGCAAGGAGTTTTTGTAGGTGGTATCTTTCCATATGATTGAGCAAGTCTTCCTCAGAGAAAACTAGCTGGCTGTAATATAGACACCATGATGATGTATCATATTCTTCTTTCATTTTCAAACTCTTCAACCTAAAGCTGCTTATGAAGCTAACAAGAACTGATCAGACTTCTAAGTCCCTGTGACATATTTGTCCACTACTGTTGCCTATATCCATGGCCTACTTTTCTTTATAGGTCAGCACCTAAAATTCTAAAATCTCATTTTCTGTAATAACTTCGAAAAGTTTTGGTTCAACTTTCAAAAAAAAGGACCTATTTCCTGACTGTGGCACTTATGCTATACCTATCCTTTAGCTGCATTGGTTTCCCAGTTAAAATACCAGGACAGACTTGGCTCAAATTTTTGTCAAGGAAAACCAATTATCTTAAGTTAGTCTGTAGGTAATTCTGGATGGACAGACAGACAGACAGGGAGTATTAACCTGGTAAGTTGACACAAGTGTGTATCTCCCCCCAGGCCTGTTACATGCGGCAGACGGTCAACCATTCAGGCACGTGTGTACATTCACCTGCTGTAGGGGGTTGAGGAATCTCTTGATTGCATATTTGTACAGCATACAGTGGTAGCCTCTACAGATACAAAGGACGCTTGTTTTCATTGAAAACGTGTCCATGGCTGTATGTATTGACAATTAAGTCTCCAGTTTAAAAAAATACAGTTTAATCATATTCTTGGATGTATTGATAAAAAAGGGCACAGTGTGATACAAAGCTCTCCAGAGGACTGTTATGTGCAGTGAGCTGTATGCCACAACTATACCAGTTGTGAAGTTTTCACTTATTCTAAGTCGGAACACTCAGAAATTTCAAAGTTGAATCTCTTGACGATTTTGAAAGATAGGAGGTGCCATTCTACCTTTTAATTTATACATTTTAGCTGTAGGCATATCCAGCAAAATGAAAATAGAAAATGTAAAAATTTAATTTATGCTGATTAGGCTCATTTGGAAAACCTCAATACACGTATTGAATATCTTTGAAAGTGTTACTCATAGAAGTGTGGATCTAACTGTAATTCATAAGTTTGTCCTATATACACAGCCAATGAAACAGAAATGAAAGGTGTATTAATTAAATTTGTGAAAATTCAGCACAGTTGAAAAATTCAAATGTTGTATATTTTTAAAAGTATTGTAGGCAGACTTGTCAACTTTAATTTATTGGTTTGTGATATGGTGATCCCTCTCTTGAAAGAGGGATCATTATAACACCCGAACCATCAACCAGATTCATTTCAAACTTGGTGGAAATATACCTTGGTTGGTTATCTTCAAATTATCTTGCTCTACTGATTTTTGTATTTTTCTTTTTCTTTTTGTTTTCCTTTTGTGCAAAATCTTAAAAAAAAAGAAAAAAATCTGCTGCAAAAGCACCTGGCCATTTGCTTCAAAATTGAATCGGAACATATTTTCTTTTTCATGAATTATTTCAAGTTTTTGTTATTTTCAACTTGTTCTCCAAAACTGCATCTCAATTTAAGCTGAGATTGGTTGAAATGTTCCTTGTGGAAGGGTTAAACAAAGGTGTTCACTAGGTGGTATTGCTAAATGAATTAATGACTTTTATTTTATTTTTTTCAATTCTGGTGCTTATTAACATGATTAATGCATACATTCTCAGAAAGTCAATAATGATAGCATTGGTAATTCACATCTTTGGCTTCTCCAAAACAATCAACCAGATTCACTTAAAACTTGGTGGGGATGTACCTTAGGTGGGTCTCTACCAAGTTTGTCTAAATGGCCATGCTTCATTGATTTTTGTAATTTAAGTAAAGAAAAAAAAATTCACCATAAAATGAACATGTCTCAGTTAGCTCCCAAAGTAGATACAGAGAAAAGCACCTGTGTAGGTTAAATTCAAGAATCAACTCATTCAAACATGTATTGCAAGTTCATTTCCTGGCATAAAATTTACAAAGGCAAATTACAGGACACCATCTAAAATATCAGTTTCCACATTACCGTTGTTTCACATTGTCCAAAACAAAATTTCACATTTTGTAGAATGAAAAATTTTCATTTCCCACAACAAATGTTAATGTTTCATGGAGATTTCATGGTATTCATAAATTAAGTTGAATGGTTCACAGATATTTTGTGATTTGCACCAGATGTTTTGGTTGTCAGCACAAGGCGTGAGTCTTATCTCTGGACTTCTTGCGGGTAATTTTGTCCACTGTTGTTTAAACGTTCGCTTATATGTATGAAGTGACAAATCCCCTGTCTCTGGATGGTATATAAGATTAAGAAACAAAGAAGAAAATAAACAAAAGCTGAAATGCTGATTCACAGGCAATGGAGCTGTAGTCTTGGAGTTTTTCGTTTTTTTGCTGCACTCTTTCCTGGGGTTAATTTTTACCTAAATTTCAGGGGCATTGGCCTGGCATGCGCAGAGCGGCTTCTTCAGGCACATCCTGGCATTCATCTGTGTCTTGCCTGCAGGAACAAGTCCAAGGCTGAAGCTGCCAGGAGAACTCTTCTGATTGGCCAAGCAGATGCTGATGTCAGTATCCTATTGGTTGATGTCAGTAACCTCGGGTCAGTTTATAAGGCAGCCAAGGAGATTAAAACTAGGTATGGAAGAGTTTGTTTTATGGTTTACTCGTAGCGCACTTTAAACCTGAAGTTTAAACAAAGCAAGGATTGTGTCCTTGAAGTGACGGGTTTCATTTCTCTGTAAAACTTGTCAGGTACTTCATCCCCAGATGCTGCATTCACCTCATTTTCTCGTGTGTAGGTTGCGATGTAAACAAAGGACATTGCCAATGTTGGGGATAGAAAGAAAGCATGATGTCGCAGAGTAAACAGTGGGTTAGCTCAAAAGTTCTCGTACTTAAGGGACAGGTGATTAGAGATGTGTAGGTTTCACAAGGTTTGGGAATGTTGTTTTCTGAATGAGGAGATCCCACCACCACCACCACCGTCGTCGTTGTTGTCGTCGTCGTCGTCGTCCTCCTCCTCCTCCTCCTCCTCCTCCTCCTCCTCCTCCTCCTCCTCCTCCTCCTCCTCCTCCTCCTCCTCCTCCTCCTCCTCCTCCTCCTCCTCCTCCTCCTCCTCCTCCTCCTCCTCCTCCTCCTCCTCCTCCTCCTCCTCCTCCTCAAGAATGTCGGAAGACATATTTATTTTCATGGTCTCCTCGCACATATATCCAGCAACAAATAGTAAAGAAACCATTGGCACATGTGTGTGTGTATATATATATATATATATCAGGGTTACTGCCACAGTTAAATTTTAGGGCACTTAAATACATCATATTCTGAAGTAAAAAGTCTAAAACTAAAGACTTTATTCGGAATTTTGGATTATACACACCTAATTTTATTCTGTTGCCAAAATTTTAGGGTATAAAGCAAAAGTACGATGAGGTTTTTTATGGTATGCTATTTTAACCTTTTTACCCTATGGTGGAAACCCTGTATACATATATATATATACATGTATGTATATATATATATATATATATATATATATATATATATATATATATATATATATATATATATATATATATACACACAGTGGTCCCCCTCTTATCCATCCCACATCACCAGAATCATGGCCTTATGAAAAGGGTTGTGTCTTCTGAGGGTGAAAATGCAATGAAAATGTCACCTCTGCTGCACAGAGAATTGGTTTTCCTATGGGTGGTGGCCTTTCTTCCTGGGGATCTTACAAGAAAGGGACTACTGCAGTGGCTACTTGCAAGCAATACTATGCTATGCATGCTATAAAGTGGCAAAATAAGTCCACCAAACTTGCTGAAATAGTTGCTTGATTTTTTTAAGTGATTGCTTGATTTTTTGAGTGCTGGAAAAAAGGCTGAAAATTTAAAGATGAATATATAGGGACTCCTGGACCTAAGGTTGTTGACCAGGTGATTCTCTTTCCATGTTTTACATTTTTTTATGTTTTTTGTTTTGTTTTTTGTGTTTTTCTCAACTTTTTCCAAACTGTTCATTGAGTCCCCTTGAAACTTAGTTGGAATGTACGTGAGCTTGATCTCCACTGAAGTTGTCTACTACATGTTGCTGATTTGTCATGAATTATGAAAATTAAGAAAAATTGACAAAGGTACAGGGGTCCCCCTCTTATAAGACCCCTCTCACCAGAGGCCACCCCTCTTGAAAGGGCAGCATTCTTGTGCAGAAAGTATGGTATATCCATTATATTCTCCCCCTCAAGAGAGGCCACCTTTCTTATAAGACCACTTTTTGGCTGCATTTGGGGAGGCCTTATGAGAGGGGGACCACTGTAGTTAGAAATCACAAAAAAGCAGAAATTGTTTTATCAAATCTGTTTTTGTTACACTCCTGATTTGAATATGTGTAAAGTAAGATTAAAAAGCTTTTGTAAAATAATACTGATTGGCTAATGCTAACCAGAAAGAGTCAATTGCAGAAGGGGTCATGTGCACCATCCCTCAGCAGAATTGCAGGTTCTTTTCTTTCTGAGCCCAAAGATGAACTCTTCAGCCAACCTGGCAAAGCAGGAAGTGATGTCTTTGGCTCATTTCCGGTATCTTTAAGGACTGCCAGAGCAGATCTACTGTAAATTGCTTTACTTTTGCTGCATTCTTATTTTCACTCATTTCACTGATGGAACAAAACATGAAAATAAAAACACAGTGAAATAGTTTTGTAACATTGTATTAATAGAAATTATGTCCAAAATAGTGAAATTAAAACTACAGTGAAACATCCAAAATTAAAAAAACATGAAATTTTAAACATGCCAAAATAAAGCAATTTATAGTACTTGACATGAGCTGAGCTGTTTGCAAAATATGTCAGAAACACTTCAAAGTGTTCATTCCAGAAACAGTCACTGTCTATGGATTTTGTAAACCATTCATTGTACTTTCTCAATTGCAAGTAAATTACTTAATGTTGTTTAAGTTCCCAAGTGTTCAAGACTGGTGTTGGCTTGCTTGAAAATCAGAGAGTACCATTTGATTTTGGAATCAATCACATATTTCCATCTGATTCTTTGGGTTAGTACGTTATGATGCAACATTGTCTGCTGTTTGCTTTCAGGTACAAGAAACTTGATTACCTCTTCTTAAATGCTGGCATCATGCCAAATGTCACAGTCAACTGGCAAAACTTTTTGGGAGGACTCTTTTCCAGGTGAGTATTAAGCAGACTCTGTGTCTTTGCATGTAATTACCACAGCTAGCTGTTAGTCAGCTGAGGTCTTGTAATAGGTCTTCATCTGTCATTGTTATCATTGTTAGCAGTTCATATATATATATATATATATATATATATATATATATATATATATATATATATATATATATATATATTTATAAAGAGCAGGCACAAAGATAAAGGACATACGATAGAAAAGGATATACATAATTATAAATATAGTGTAATTAGGTAAATATATACAAGAACAGAGTCTATGTCAGAAGTGATAATTTGAGGCAGTGATCTAATTTACCTCTGAAAATTCTGAAATTAAATGGTATTTTCCTTTTGTATAGAACCAAAACACCAACTTAAATATGCACAGCATATTCACATACTACATTGGGGCTGGTAGGTTGCCAGTGTACAGAAATATCATTGGAAGTTATCAAGGACACAAATTGGCAAGGTGAAAATTTGTCAATAACAAACAAAAAACAAATACAGAAAAAAACCCATGGGTTTTATCTCTTACCACAACTCAATTTCTGTTTTTAAGTGAGTATTGCATCATTTTTAGCTCTGTTGACCAAAGGTCGCAGAGCTTATGCAACCGCTCATGTCTGTCTGTCCGTAAACTTTTGCTCGTTAGCGCGATAGCGTCCACAGTTTTCAGGTTAGCCCAATATAACTTTCAGGACTTATAGGGGGTATGTAAATCTAGGCCGAGTTCGATATTGGTGGCGCCACCTATATTATGTAATTTAGGGGTCAAAATGTGAAAATCTTTTGAACACTCTAGCATCTTAATTTTTGGCAGATCTTCACCACATTTGGTGGGATTGTGGGGGAGGTCAAAGTCTAAGTTGGTAATGATACTAGTGGCACCACCTGTAATTTGACAGAAATTATGAGCCAAAATGTGTTTTAAGATGTAAAATTCCATATTTGGTAAAGTAATTGGATTAGACTTACCAAATTTATAGGATATATAGACCAGGGCCAAAGGTAGAATGTTATGTAATATCAGTGACCTTGACGTACTTTGTGAGGTCACCATGCCTGTAAAGTTGAAAAGGTGATTTTGTAATGGCCAGGTGTAGCTTTGACATTATGGCAAAGAGAATTGAGCCTCCAGATTGAAATTGCACTTGATTGCATAATGTGTAAACCTCTACTTGGTGACCTGCTTTTTGGGGCACTGTGACCCAGTAATTGTGGAGTTTGGCACTTATCCAAGTTTATTGTTTTTCATCAATAACTTGAAAAGTTTATTATGCGATTTGACCAAACAGACTATATATGGAAAGCTGGATGTTGGGTGCATATTTTGAACATAACAATTTTTTAATCCAAGTTGTAGGTCTATAAGTTTCTAATGATACTAGTGGTGCCACCTATGATTTGACTGTAAATCATTAGCCAAAATGTGTTTTAAGATATAAAATTTTGTATCTTCAGAAGTAATTGGATTAGACTTGCCAAATTTATAGGATATATAGACAGTGTCTAAAGCTAGAATTGTGTACAATATCAGTGACCTTGACATATTGCTAACCTTGATATTCAGCCCCAAGGTCACAGAACATAAGGTAAGGACTCACTGATTGTTGCCTTGGCACATGCAACAATATCTACCACAGGAATTGCACATATAAGACCAGACAAAACAAGACAACTTTATTTATCCAGGGTAATACATAATTAGCTTACAGCTAGTAGATATAAACTATGATTACATGTGAAGCAAAATGCCATCTACACCAAATGTATATAAGCTTTATATGTTCAAGAACCAGTTGAGGACTTGAAACTTTGAAATGAACAGGTGCAATATAACCACAGTGCCAGCAGAGCATTAGGCCCATGGGCCTCTTGTTTATGATTTTTTTTGTGTGTGTTTTTTTTTACTTCTTCTCCAGAACGGTCACTCAGATTAAGCTGAAACTTGGTGGATATGTTCCTTGTGGTAGGGTCAAACAAAGATGTTCACCAGGTGTCAATGCTACGGATTCCTGATTTTAAACGATTTTTGTTCATTTTGGGTATTTATCAGTAAATGCACATACTATGGGTATATCACTTTTACAAACTTTTAATATTTTAAGTCAAATTATATTCTGACAGAACTTTAAGCAATTCTGTTCAGTTGTTCTGGAGAAGTCGAAAATGCCGGTAACACAAAAATTAAAAAAAATAAAATGAAAAATTGCAGCACCACGTGGTGGCCAAAATAAGAACTAGGTAATCTCAGGTGACCCTATATATTGTAATATAAAAGAGGTTGGCCAAGTGGCTTTTGAGATAAAGGATTTATTTTTTTCAAAAAAGAAATTAAAAACTTCATAAAAATAGAATTAGAGGGCTTTGTGACAGAGTAGGCAGATAAGCAGGCATTGCAGTAGAATCGGCTCATCAAGGAGAAACTTCTTTAATACATTGTTTGAGAAACTAGAGGGCTGTGTGAACAGCCCATGCTCAGTTGACCTAAGCTTGTCCCACAAAATCAAAGTTGCAACTGAATAGACCTGTATTGAGCTTTAGCTGAGTGCATATGACATTTGGAAGTATTTCCAAGAGGGACGACTGAGCTGCCTTAAAGCTCAGCCTGACTAGCAAGTCAGCTGAGCTAAAAATTCCAGTGCCACCTGGGGAACAAATTAAAAACTAGGGGTCCTTAGTAGTGTCCCATGTAATATCAAAGCAATTGGGTGATCAGTTTTGGAGAAGAAGATTTTTTTAAGATTTGCCAAAACAAAGTAACAAAAAAATTCACAAAAAGTATAAAAATCACCGAAGCGTGACCATTTGAACAAACTTGCAATATGTACCATGTGGAAGAGTCAAACAAAGTTGTTCACTAGGTGGCATTGCTGTGGATTTCTGATTTTAAATTATTTTTTCAATTGGGTGCTTATCTGTAAATGCACCTTTCTCTGTTCATTACTATGCAAGTCAATTGACTTCAAAGTTGGTGGCAATGTACCTTAGGTGGGTTTCTACCAATTTTGTCCAAATGTTCATGCTCCAGTGATTTTTGTTTCGCCAGCATAAGCTATTGGCGAGACTAAGCAGTCACTTTCCGTTGGTCCGTCTGTCCGTCCGTTCGTCTGTCCGTCCGTTCGTCTGTCCGTCTGAACTAGTCAGAAGAACCAAAATAGTGATAGGCCTACCAACTCTCCTTTGTCTTTTGCAGAAGTAATAAAATTTGGATTTTGAGTGGTTGCGCCTGTATATATTGGAAACACTATAGTCTGTATTTAATGAAGAATATTTCAAAGGTTGAGAGGACCGGTTTAAAACCACCAGTTGCCTTTTGAGGGTGACTGCCTGTCTCAAGTCAGGAGTGAAATTTGTTTCTTCACTTTGGTATTGGAAGATGAAGGTGATGCTTTGGTAACTCTGGAATCTCTTTGCTGTCGTTGTTGGGTTTGATATTTATGAATATGGGTCATGTTTTTCTACATAAGCGTATCATAGTAGAGACGTCCATCTGTAGAACTTCAATTGTTTAGTGAGGGACTGGTAGAAGTCTACTCCTTGCATTTGATACTCTATAACAGTGATTCAATCACTTAACTTATTAATTAGATAATATTCCAGATTCATAGATATCACCAAAACGATATAGGCCTACTTTCTACTTTTGCTATAAACTCAGCTGACGAACTAGTCAGAAGAACCAAAATAGTGATTGGGCTACCAATTCTCCTTTGTCTTTTGCAGAAGTAAATAAAATTTGGATTTTGAGAGGTTGGGCCTGTATATATTGGAAACACTATAGTCTGTATTTAATGAAGAATATTTCAAAGTTTGAAAGGACCGGTTTAAAACCACCAGTTACCTTTGTAGGGTGACTGCCTGTTTCAAGTCAGGAGTGAAATTTGTTTCTTCACAAGATGAATGTTGATGTTTTGGTAACTCTGGAATCTCTTTGCTGTCATTGTTGGGTTTGATATTTATGAATGTGGGTCATGTTTTTCTACATAAGTGTATCATAGTAGAGATGTCCGTCGGTCCATCCGTCCGTCCATCAACAAAAAACTTCGGAGTGGCTTGAATTACGCTGGCGAGACATTCATGCCCCCAGGCATGACTCTGGTTTTATTTTTTTGTTTGTTCTTTTTGGGGGCAAATCTGACAACATCTTCTTCCCCAGAACTGCTCACCCAATACCAAACTAACAAAAATTAGTTTTGCAATTTTGACCAGCAGGATCGCGCATCAAGATTAAACAGTATTTCGTGGTAAGTGAAACACGACTATCAGCCTGTCATCGACAGCCATAATAAAGTGTATAGATGTGAAGAAAGTGGGGAAGTTTGATAGAGTGATTTTGATCAAGTTAAAGCTGTACTGTGTTTGAAATATGACTGTGTACAATTGCAAGGTACCAGGCTGTAGCGCTGATATGTGCAAATTGTCAAATCTTGACAAATATCCATAGATGTGTGGGGTTACGTTCCACAGTTTCACAGTTAAGCCTCCGCTGTGGTCATGATAGCATGTCCCACTTGGTGACAGCAGACCAGCGTAATTGTGAATTCAGTCATGCGCGCGATCCTTATGATAAGGTGACAAAAGGGAGAACTAAGATTTCATTTGGCTCCTATCGCTCGGATATCACACAGGGACACTCCCAGAGACTCTTAGTTCATAATTGTTCACCAGGTGGTGCTGCAAGTTTATTATTTTTTTAATTTTGATTTTTTGTGTGTGTTTTTCGCTGTTTTTCGACTTCTTCTCCAGAACCGTCACTCAGGTTAAGCTGCAAATCTTAAAAAATCTTCTCCAAAACCGTTCACGGGATTGCTTTGATATCACACTGGGACGCTCCTAGAGACCCCTGGTTCTTATTTTGTTCATCACCACCTGATTGTTTGGTAAAATCTTTAAAAATCTTCTCTGAAACCACTTGGCCAAGTGCTTCAAAATTGCATAGGGACACTTCTGGGTACCCCTAGACCTTAATTTGTTCATGAGGTGGGTCTCTGATTTCTTTTTCTTTTTCTGTATAAATTTTTGTGTGTTTTCTTTTGACATTTACTCCAAACTGTCATTCAGATCATGCTGAAACTTGGATGAAATGCTCCTTGTGGAACAGTCAAAGAAAGCTGTACTATAGGTAGCATTGATCACTCCTGTTTTGTGATGAAGTGTCAGCTGAGCACAGGACTGTCACAGTCCTCTTGTTCTTTAGGCAAATCTTAGAAACACTTTTAAATGTCATATGCACTCAGCTAAAGCTCAATACAGGTCTATTCAGTTGCAACTTTGATTTTGTGAACAAGCTTAGGTCAACTGAGCAAGGGCTGTTCACACAGCCCTCTAGTTTCTCAAACAGTGTATTAAAGAAGTTTCTCCTTGATGAGCCAATTATACTGCAATGCCTGCTTATCTGCCTAGATAAAATTTTATTTCATTACATGAATGGTGATATACATATATGTACATGCGCGACCAAAGTCTTTTGTGCTTTTGATTGTGAAGTGGGATCCATAGGGGAACCACTGAAATAGTATGAGACATCCCAGGGCTCTAGGCCATGGAAAATAGATCACGTGCATATCAATGAGATACAAGTGAACTAGGTCATTCTCAATCTCTTTGAAGGCCTGCTAGTCTATATCATAAACTAATCAAGCAAATATGACAAGGCGAGTAGCCAAGGTAGTAACAGCAAATGTGCGACGCTTTTTGACCTTGGATAGGTCTCATCAGGTACTGGCAGGGATTTGAAAATGCTTCAAACTAATCAACCTTCATGTGTAAGAGATCATCTCTGAATATTTTATAGTTCATTGTGGTACGTGTGGTAATACAGATGTGATAATAAACTCATTGTTGTCATTACTTTGTTGGAAGATTAAAAATAAAACCAATTGTAGTTGTCATATACATTCCTCTTAATAACTGCATGTATTTCCAGCAAACTTTTAATAAACAACTAGTTTTGCAACATTGAAGTGTCACAATTTTAAAGTCAGCATCAATGGAGCTACCTGTGTAGTGTTCCAAATTTTTTGCAAAATGTCAGCAATGTTTTTTGAAACGCTTTTCATAATGCGTTTGAAATGCTTTCGGAGAACAAAACGTGTGCCCAACGTGCTTCAAAATGCAATTGAAACACTTTCGGTTTACAAAATGTGTTTGGGCAATGCATTTGAAATGCTTTCAAAAATGAAATGCATTTGCACAAAGCATTTCAAAATGTCCTCTGGGTAGAGTGTTTCAGCCTCACTTTTTACATTGCTGATAAATTACAGACATGTTCCTGCATTTTGATTTTTTTAACTTCAGTGCAAGCATTAGTGTAGGTTAGTGACGCTCATGATTCCTGATTTTTAATGAATTTTGCAGTTCAGGTGCTGATAAGTGGCCAATACGTGCATTCCTATTGAATAATTACTGTGCAGGTCAGAAGTAATTCTTATTTTTGACTTTTCCAAAACCGTTGCCCAGATCCTCCTGAAACTTTGTGAGTATCTACCATGGATGAGTCTCCACTAAGTTTGTCCAATTGGTTATGCTCCAATGATATTTGGGTTTTAGCTTAGCTGACTTGTGGGTCACTAATGAGTTTTTTTGACAGGTGACCCTCGTGTGATTTTTAAATTTTAATTTTTTTTTAATTAAAAAAAAAAAGAAATTGGGCCAAGCTGAGAATTTCCTATACCACTCGGCCAATTGTTTTGAAATTGTGTAGGAATGCTTCAGGGTACACATAGGCCAGGGAGAAGTTTATCCTAGGTTGAATAGCAAGGTCAGCTCAGGATGCAGCTCACAAAGCTATCTTGTTATTCTTTACGTCATCTATCTTTTCCTCCAATGAGCCAGGGGGATGCATCACAATGTGACTGATTCGTAGGTGTTGGTGGCAATTTTCAATTTTGGGGGGCTGAAAACTCTGCTTTTGGCTGAGAATGGACAAGTCAAAATCTACATATTCATAGGCAAGATTTTTATCTACATGCAGGTTGATGAAATAGTTGAGAAATTGGTTAGATTGATCATATTTAGCCTGTCCCTCAGCCAGAAAACCTTTGCTTGAGGGTCTGTGCCTGAGCATGTAGTAGGTCGCACTGCCTGACAGGCCACATGTACATGTAAATATCTTTTCAGAATAATAGTTTCAAAGGCTGCTCAAGAAACGCTGTATTAATTTATGGGCTGTAGCTTACACCTTTATGATCTTGGCAAACACTTTTATTTAGGGGGTAACCGCATTAATGGGGAATGCTGTGTAAATAAACCTCTGATGCAGTTCATTGATTCTAATGGTTTTGGCTTTGGGCCTCTAGAAAAAACCCACAGAAAGCGTGAACATGTAAACATGTGAAAATGAACACATTCTCAGTCTTTTGATAAGATGAGGAAGGACTATTTTACACATGGTCTTTTTGTGATTCCTTAAAAAAGCCTCAGAGTTCTTAGAATACATATGTGAAGGAATGGAGCCAGGATTTCCTGTTGTAAAATAAGAGAAAAAAGTGCGTGGTCTGACCTTGTCAGTGTGCAAGGTAACTGGCGTAGCAATGCCTTGCAGAGATGCACCAGCGTCCTTGTCACTTCCCATTATCTTGTCTGTTTGGAAGATGGCTTCAGTTCCTACATTCAGACTACTTGATTTCAGGTTCTTGAAGTGCAGATATGATATTAATGTAGTGGTGTGCTTGATAGTGTGTACACAAAACTGCACTGGAAGTTGCACGTTTAGGTTTCGCAGGAGCCTAAAGTTTTGTGAACAGGTTTGTCTGCACGTGTGTATGTAGACCTGTAGTTTAGTGCAACCAGCAACAGTCCTTTTCAGCAGTTTTCCAGCCCGTACAACACTGCACAGTCAGGACCACAGGATTATTATTAATGGTGGACATGTTGTCGGACACTTAACATCTTTTTGCGCAGTATGTCAATGAATTAAATATGTATATATATATATGTATGTATGTGTGTGTGTGTGTGTGTGTGTGTGTGTGTATCAAGTATAAAGTGGTTGTGTGCTACAAGAACCCACCAAAAAAAAAAAAAAAAAAATCTACTGAAAAGTCTCTGCTAAACTATTGTTTAAAAACCTACAGACCAATGCATTGGATTTGAGGTGGATTCATAGACAAACAATAAGAAGACTAGGCAAGGGCCAAGATGGCGAAAAATGCCTGTCTGCAAAGCTGTGCCTGGGTAAAGACTTGAGGTTAGACTGGCCGGATTCGTTCTTATCAAACTCATCAGAGACTGCCCAAAGACTGCTACATGTACGTTTATTTTTTACCTTGAATTTTGCGTGTCCATGTTATCCATTATTTGCACGTGGGAAGACGTAAAACCATTGTGTTTTTACGTTGGATAGGCCAACTGTCGAGCTGGTCAGTTGGGTTAATGCCAGTCCACGTGCCATGGTGTGCACGTGTATATGTTTGCTAACACTCCATTGTCAAGGAGACGTGATGTCTCTTCTCTAGTGTCCGCAATGGGTGTAGATTTCCCTACGGAGAAGGCATAGAAGATTTAAAAACAAATACAGTCTATTTACAGACAGTTGGAATGAAATGGTTAATTCCAATTAAAACCTTTCCCTTGTTCAACTTTAAATAGTAACTGCTGAATACGAAAACTGTAAATAGAAGTTATGAGCAAAATAATTTCAACAAACAGCTCCCTGCAGGTAAATGTTAAAGTGCAGCATTTATATCTTGTACATCATACCTATATACTCTCAAACAATGACATTCATAAATGTCAATGGTAAGGCACAATCATGTTCAGCATTGCTTATAGAGCACACAAAGCCATACACAACTGTGCTGTGTCTCAGAGTTGGTTTGCACATAAGGTATATATATTTTTTCCAATCCTTTCCCTTCGTATGGTACAATATAGATGCATTCAATCTGGACTGAAACATGAAGAGCTTTCACTTTTTTCTGTACAGCCTGTAGGCGGGAGATGTGTTTTGCTAGTCTTTGTGTATTCCCCAACCACAGTCTGTACTCTGCTGGGGGGATTTGGTGGTGGCAGAGGTGAATGGGCAGTCACATGCTGACTGTTTCCAGCAGTCTGCAGTGTGCCCATCAGGTTTGCCTGCATGCAAACCTGCATGCTGTTCCTCATTCAGATCGCATTTAATCAACTGTAGCATCATTTGTGCCCAAACCATAAGAAACGGCATTCTATTATGACTTGTTAGACTGGAACCACTATGACCCATAATGGAATACAGGTACACTGTATAGATAGCACATGATTTTTGCACTTAGGGCTGGCTTTATGTTCGACACACACCTGTTTCCATGCCTCATGTGCCAATATGTTTGTCTGCACCTGTGCGAAGGAGAGCATGAACAGATTTTGCCAATCGTTCATGATACAGGCTGGATGCCATATAAATGTCAGCAACAAATGGCACCACCAGGATGAGATTTTATTGCATGACACACCACTTTGTGTTGGCAATGACTGACCAATCATAGAAGCTACACACCACTTCCTGTTGGCAATGACTGACCAATCAGAAAAGCTAGGATTGTTAATCCCCAGGTGGCTGTGCATGCACTTTATGGTTACTTAGTAGTGTGGAGGTGGCTCCATCTCCTGTTGACATACGCTAGTGAAAATAAACGCTAAAAACTGTGAACTATTAAATGCGGCAAGCCCCTTTTGTGGCTGTTTGGGCAAAATGGGTATAGCTACACCTGGTGTGGCTCTATGCATTAAAAGACGTATGTAATATTTTTTTCGGAGAATTTTGATGGCTAAGGTAGTTGTAATGTAGAAAGGTGGGTACATTTCAAAGCCAAATGTCTTTGCAACATTAATTATGAACATAAGACACGTACATGTATGTAACTGCAAGAGTCTTGTGAAAGCAGGGATACCAACAGATACAGGGATACCAACAGATACAGGGATACCAACAGATACAGGGATACCAAGAGATACAGGGATACCAAGAGATACAGGGATACCAACAGATACAACATTGTGGTGATAACTGCTGTGCAAACAAAGAGATAGTGGGTATGGGTATGCATCGCAATTGTGTGAAATATCTTGAAAATATATAATAAAAAAATTCAGTCTTAAAACATATTAATCTTTGTATATTAAACATGAAAAATGATACAGCAATTTCTATGAATGCCCCTATTCTGCCGTGACAGTGAAGCAAAATTGTAGATAGGTGAAGGTTTTGATGGGGCCAAGAGAAAGTGACTTTTTCTTGGTGTTGTCCTGGTGGAGAGTGATACAGTTAGGGGACCACCAAAAACAAGTCCCCAATAATGATCAAGGTACCGTCCATTTGTCCAGCGTCCGTCCGAATCATTTCTGCATGATAACTTGATTAAGTTTTTGAGCTAGTGCTTTCATATTGTACAGCATTTAGTCCTGTATATAAGGGCTACTTTAAGTTCTAAGATGGGTAACCTTGACCCAATTCCCAAGGTCACAGAGCCATATTAGTGAATTTGGTGTCCCCATAATAACTGGAGAAGTTTTTGAGTTGGGACTTTCATATTGCATTATAGTCTACTGTAAGGTCTAGGTAAAGTGAGGACTCCCTGGTGATCCCAAGAGTTGGGAGTGGGGCCCAGTTTGAAATCCTTCATTTATTCTTCTATCAAACTGTTGAATCAGTTGCTTATAGAAATTAAGTCCAGGGACTCGATCTGTACGTTTAAATCTGCTGTTAAGAAACATCTAGCTGATGTCATGCTTTCTAGCTGATAAAGTTTACTTAAATTATTTGTATTTTAAAAGCATATATCTGTGATACTGTTGGGTTTTTTTATTCCATCCAAATCCACTCTTCCGAGCCATGCAGTCTTGGTACTGCCAGGCAATGGAAATAAGTCTTAACGACTTTATTGTGTTTGTATCCCAGGTAGTCATTATTTCATGAAAGCTTGTATGATTCACCTGTTTTCCTTTTTACTCTGAGCTCCTGTTTAAAGATGTTTTACTTTTTGTTTTGCTCTGTGTGTTTGCATTTTATGATGACTGCCTGAATAAAGTCAAATCAAAGCAAATCAGCATCGTTACTATAGGGATAACAGCAAGTCTGACATATATAGAATTCCACATAGCCGTATCATGGGGAATGGATTTAGACAGCACGAATTTTAAAACCGTTCACGGCGAGCCTTTGGCAAGCAGTGAATGGTTTGAAACGATTGCTGTCTAAATCCATTCCCCAAGACATAGCCATGTGGAATTTTGTTTCTCCCATAGAGTGTTAAATCCTAATATGTTTTTGTCAAGAACCTGCTTTTTAGCATACTTGCAGCAGCCGTTTTGACTCCATTTTGTTCACTTTCAACATTGCATTGCAAAGGTACACCACTCAAGAAAGAACTTTCAGTTACTCTTTCTATCTTATGTAATCTGACAAACAAAACAACAACCAATAGGATTCTCTCTTTTATTTCATTTCAGTTGTAAAATCGTTCACACTAATGTTGGGAACGCTTGTGTTTCCACATGGGTAACTATGGGAGAAATTAACTTCAATCCTGATAGATCAACTGAGTACAAGACTGTCTCAATCTTTGTTTGTTTGTTTATGTTTTGTAAAACCTTAAAGTCTTCTCCAAAAATGCTTAGCTAATTGCTTTGAAATTGTGTAGGGACACCACTGGGGATCCCAAGACATTAATATATTTAACAGGGGGTGCTACACTTTTTAAATTTTTGTTTAACAATTTTTTTTCTTGCATTTTTACTTTTCTTGACTTCTGAGCTGTAAGTTAGACCCTCTTCAAACTTAGTGGGAATTTACCTGGACTTGATTTACACAAAATTTGTGCACATTTTCTAATTTTCAGCAAGTTATCAAAAGTAGGAAAAATCAGTAAGGGGATTTATATATGATAGCATTGTTACATGTATTGTACAATAGGTATAATATGACATATTGGCTTATATGTCTGCAATATTAGATACTAGGGCCAAGTTTATTCTTAAAAACTAATAAAAGGTCCCTTTTTGGTTTCTTTGATGTTGTTAATTTTGACCTTTAGTGACACTGAAAGGTCAACTGACATATTGGCTTATATATCAATAATGGTGAATCATAAAACCATGGTTACTATTAGATGCTAATGGAAAGTACCAATGGATTTTTTTTTTTGGATGTTGTTCACTTTGACCTTGACTGACTTTGAAATGTGAAACTGACATATTGGCATATATGTAGTTGTATTTGTGTCTTTTTTTCCAGAACCACTTCCTAGTAGTCATTACCCTATTCCGCAGTCCAAACTCATTACTCTCCATAAGCGAACATGTCACTGTGTAATTACCTATATACGTATGGAAGTACTATTGTCCATATTGCACACGTTCTTCTGTAGAATTTTGACATAGGCTGTATTAGCCCAAATAAATTAAAGGGTCTTCAGCGGGTAACTACTCAGAACATGTTTCGGAGCCTATACCCGTACATGTCTCTGTGAGTAGGGACTCCTTGTCGGAGATAAATATTCAGCGAAGACCAACCCACATAAAAATGAGTAATTATGAACGTGGCAAAATGATGAATTAGCTAAATATCTGTAGTTTTGCTTTTAAGTGCATAGCTCCATTATGAAGGAATACATGTCAAACAAAACATCATTACTAAATTTGTATAGTACATGTTCAGATAAGAACTACTTGACTTACTACTGAACCAGTGTGTACCCTTTTTAGCTGGATAGCTTATCCTAGTTAAACTACTTACAATTCATTATAACTGCAGGAAAATGTCAAGATGGAAATTACAATCTCATTTAGACATTGCATATAAAATTTAGGTAAACATAAAACTGTCGTCATTTGTGCTATCATTTGTTGTCAACATTATATTGTATGACCTGGCAGATAGAGGTATAGGATGTCTGGTTGCAATTGAAATTAGAATACCAAGATGTAGCTTCAGTTCGGTTTCGTTTCCTGAGTTCTGCTAATGATCTGCTCTGTGTTTGTTTCTCTCAAAACAATCATTTATCTGAATTCCATTGTCAAAAGTATCTCGTTAGTTACAGTCGATCAGCTGTGAATTAAAGTGGATGTAGGCCTATGTTTGAAAAGTAATGGAGCAGGCGAGACAGTAAACTTGCAGGTGTTCTTAGCAGGCCTTTATGGATGTTGCGAAATTTCATGCATGGTCTGCCAAGCGCAGGCATGGACGCTACAGGGTACATGCACTTATCTGCTTGCTTGTAAAGCCTTCCATATTTTGTGCAATTATTACGTCTGTTCTCTGATGCCAGAATGGTGAAATTGGAGCGTAATAAATTGTAAGAAAGATTGATAGGCCTATACAGATTTTGGCATTTATAGATATCATTGTAAATGGTGCAGTGATCATTATTAATCTAAACAGATCATGAAGTGACGGATGCGAGACAGCACTTTGCATCAACTCAAGTGTATGTGTATTACATTTGGATGGGTGCAGGAGCGAGATCTTCAACGATTAGCCTGTGGCTTATTTTCATTCAAAAAATTTTAGTGACCAGTACAGTAATCGGGTCAAATACAGAATATAAATTAAAGGTATATACATGTAAGCTTGTTTATAACCAAGACGTGACCGACTAACAAATGTTTCCACATAGGCCGTATATTTTTTCCCCGTAAAGAATAACCGGTCATTACGTATATACATTGTGCATGAGTGACTGACACCAAAAGCCTCTGACTGTCAGATGTCTCAATGCATTAGTTTTACGCACTTACTGCGTAGACTGATGTGGGCTATACGCGTAGATAAACTATTCTACGAACTGCCAACGCGCTGTCCACGAGGTCTGCACACAGCTTCTACGCAGCCTGTACGCACTCTATACGCTGCATCTAAGCACCCTCTACGGAGTGTGTACGCACAGAAAATAAAGTCAACGCACCTCTAATGCGTTGGCTGTACGCATTTTGCGTAGAACTGTTAACTTTTAGAGGGGCGGAACTGTACCACTACCAGTGGATTCTACGCTTTTCATTTAAAAAAGTTCTCGTTAACAATATGGATGAAGACTGATATAACAAATATTGATATCAATGGCGTGTGCCACTGCTGCATAGGAGAAAGAGGGCATCTAAAGAAAGGCCAAGTCCTGGCCAAGAAGATATGTACATGACAACAAGGAAAATCTTTGGAAGTCTAAACTTTAGCTAAATTAGAGTGAATCATCTGCTGCATGCATATTTAAATAAAATAAAAAACTTATTTTCAGATTGTGCTGTGTGTGAGACACCAAATGTCACAAAAAGATGCAACTTAGAAAGGTATTATGTATACTGTAATCATTCCAATAGTAGCACTCTGTGCTTCTGCAAAGATTTCCCGGAACAGACATGTTTTTTGCAGAGTTTTGTCATAATGATATGTCTTAATTTACAATATCACAAGCAATTGCTCTTATTATTGCATAAAATAACAACAATGAAACCTCTTCTTTTTTAGAAATATTGAAAAATACTGAATTTGAAATAAAACCCCCAAGATTAAAAAGAAGGGGGTGTGCTTCTATTAGGGCATGTACTACATATGGAATGAATACGGTATATAAGCAGAGAGCAAAATAATGATCTTCTATTTTGAGCTGCAGAGAATGCTGAACAGTCTACAAATACTTGTCATATTATTTAGCTCATATTCAATTTCAGTTCTCAGAAGGTCACCTCCCTTCAGGTCACCTCCCTTCAGAGCTGACCTGGGAAAGGTTTAGGGAGCCTGTCAGCAGTGCAACTTTAATTTGTTCATGGAAATGTGTCACACAAGTCCGAAATGTTGCCTCTCTCTGATTGCAGTCAAGCATTCACAATGATCCAGACGGGACACACATTGCTAAACCAGGTTGACGATTTCACGTCAGAGGGACTAAAACAGGTCTTTGCTACCAATTTGTTTGGTCATTTTGTTTTGGTAAGTCTATTTCAATTTTGAATTCAATGTACAAATAATCATCCACCACCCAAGAGCTGGGGTGGAGGAATTGGTGGGTGGGTGGAGGGGGGTGGTGGAGTGAGGGTGGAATGGAAAGTAATGGGTTCCATTCAACTATCCAACTGATTTTGTCTATGCCATTTTGCAGAGAGTGTTATACCTAACCATCTGAACTCTCTATGGTTGGTAGACCAAACATAGTAGGGATACCTTCTGGTAGGTTTGTGGCACTTATTATATATCTTTGCCAATTAGTCAGCAAAGATCATTAAGCTGTCAGTTGTGTTCAACAGTTGTAGTATATGTGTCAAAAAGTACTTTAAAAGTCACAAAGATTTTATGTTATTTTAATGTAAGCAAGCGGTTCTGAAAAAAAAAATGTGAGGTTTAACACACCCCAAAAGGACAAAGTTGAAACTTGCTCTGCTTTTTTCATCTTTAGTTTTACTTTACTTTAACCCTTTCCCCCTTGAATTGACACTTGAGTCAACAACTTTCCTTGAAATATGTTTTTTTTTTCTAATGCTAAAATAAAATTCAAAGATGGATGACCTTGACCCTATTCCCAAGGATGCATAGTCACCTCGCTGAATTTAGGTTTTGCATATTTTTTCACCTACAGCTTCTACAGTAAAACCTCTACTACTGAACACCTCCGACCAGTGAACACCTCTCACTTCTGAACACTTTTGTTCAGTCCCAAATGTTTACATGTTATTTAATAGGCACCTGGGTGTTGCTGGATGTTCATAACCTCTCACTACTGAACACCTCTCACTTCTGAACACCGAACACCTTTTTTCAGTCCCAAAGCCACAAATGAACCTCCCACTACCGAACATGTGTTTTCTCTGTGAGCCATAACCTGCAGGCCCAAGGTCAGTTGCTGGTTGTTTGTCACAAAGGATAAAAGCTGGCACACTGCGTGCATGCTCCGCCAACACAGGAAGGCTCATAAGTCATGCCTTTGCTATGCCATGCTTCCCATCCTGTCTCTGTGCAGTTAACAGATCACACCTTGGTTGGTACAATTTATCAAGATTATTGTTTAATCCTCTGTGAAAGAATGCCGTAGCTCAGAACTGACTTCGGTTGGTATCTCTGCTGACCAATCAGCCATCAAAACCAACAGCCCATTGAGTAAGCCAAGCAGGCAATTGAAAATCCTGAATGCTGGAATTGTATCCAAATACAGTGGAAACTGTATTGTTTTCATAGCATTTTGGTGTGATATTCCACCTTGCTCTTGAGTGTATTTGATTTTTACCAACAGTCACACATTGTCTTGATAAGTTGACATGTTTGAGTGAAACTGGTTGTGACTGAAACAATTTGATGTTTTGATAGCAAGAAGTGGGGGAGTACAGATGTAAATTGTGTTATTAGCATACATCATGTGCATGTAGTGTCATTTGTGTGAAGAATGAATTCATAATTTTGCTGAAATAGCTATACAAACTTATAATGTGTCAAGTTTATAACCCATCAGCTGAACACCCCAACCTCCGACTACTGAACACCTCTCACTACTGAACACTTTCACTCAGTCCCCTGGGTGTTCGGTAGTGAGAGGTATAATAGTAAGAGAAAGTGGTAATAAAACAGAGACAGCGTATACTCAGTGATTGAATTGTGGGCTTCAGTGTACATGCATAAACTGATGTTTTCAAGCGAGGGTGAAAATGTGGGGTTGTCTGTTGCTGAGCCTAGGCTATCAGCTCATGTAAAACATGGAAAAAGAATTGCAGCACCTTGTGAACAAATTAAAGTCTAGAGGTCACCAGAAGTGTGCCCATGCAATTTTGACGCAAGTGTCTGTTCAGTTTTGGATATAAGTAGCACAGTAATTTTCACGTCAGCTGAGGTGAAAATTACTGTGACACTTGTTGAATAAATTAAGATCTAGGGTTCCCCAGAAGTGTCCCTACCCAATTTTGAAGCAATTAGCCAGGTGATTTTGGACATGTTTTAGATTTTGCCGTAAGAAAAAAATAATCATAAAAAAGTAAATAGCACCAAAGTCTGACCATTTGAAGAAACTTAGTAGAAACCCACCCAAGGTAGATCGCCAGGAATTTTTTAGTGGATCCTCAGATTGGGAGAAGGAATTGAAAGTGTAATGTGGACAAATGAAGGGTGGATGATAGCTGGGTGAGGCAGGCAGACCCATCCTATTAGCTCTGCTGTCTTGTCTTCTCCAAAACAGTCACGTCAATTTTTGTTTGTTTGATTGTTTTTTGTTGTTGAAATTATAGAGCAACACTACTGGGAGGGGGTGTGTGTGTGTGTGTGTGTGTCTGAGACTGTAATATGTTAGCCAGGGGGTGTTGCAGTTGTACTGTAGCCGGGTTAACATTGTAATCTTCAGACCTGGTGGAAATGTACCTTAGGTGGCCTCTACCAAGTTTTTTCAAATATACCAGTTGTTGAGTTGCTCTTATTGAAAACTGTTGAGTATGACACTGCTCATCAACCTTGGATTATGTAATTGCACAGTATTTTGCTTTTAATCACTGTGTAAATGGTAGCATATTGCACAATTAAAGGAAGTAACAATAACAATAAACACGATAAATGAGGCATCAATTTTGATATGTGTTTCATTAATTCACATAAACATTCATAGTTGGACACTTAGATTATATATCTATTCTGGGAAGAACTATTTTCTGTGCTTTTACGAATTATAGTCTAAGAAAAATGGTGACAGGATATCCAGTGGGGAATGTTAGGGGGAGGGGGCTAATTGTTAGGACACGCCACATCCTGTTGACAACCGCTGGCAAACTTGACGTGCCAGACATGTTTATTCCCCAGGTGTCTCCCCTTGCAAAGGTAGCAAGCAGGAACCAGTACATGTATAATCAGGTGCACCATCTACACGTGAAAGTGCCACAAATGATCACTTATTACTGCTGATGTTATGATCCTGAATTCCTTCCAGAACATTTGGATGATAGGTCATCCCTGGAATTGGACAGGCTGAGAGTTGTGGCTCTTTGTTGTGAAATTGGCCAAAAACACAGAACTCAGAACTAACAAAGGTTTGTTTGTAAGTTGCTGAAGCTAGGACAACACAATGGTCAAATGACCATTGTGTTGTTCTACTTCAGTAATTTACCTTTGACCTAGGGCACCAAGGATAGGACCCTGCATTCCAAGGGGATCCACAGACCACCTTTGATGTCACCCGACACCGTGGTACACAGGGTCGTTGTTCACATAATTCACATCTTAATACACATGAACCTACCTTTTAATTTTTTTTAAATTCACATCTTAATACACATGAACCTACCTTTTAATTTTTTTTAAACACTCAGATTAACTATAATAGATTAACACATCAAAATTCAGCCATAATGGATAGCCCCACCAATAGGGAAAATTACATTGATCTTCCATTCTGGAATGAGACATTGGATTGGATCACGCACATAATTGATGGCGAATCGATTGCGGTCTTAGAACCTGTTATCTCCGGCAATATTGTCGTTGACCTACAATCACCTTCAGGAAAACTGTATCTTCTGCTACCAGTGTGGACTGCCTTTCCAATTAACTATACGTTTAATTACGCACTACAATGCTTTACACCTGGGGCCAGTGACAGTATACTTCCCCCTACCAGTTCAACTGAGACCATACATCCCGTCCTATATGCAATCCCGACAGACCACAAGCGCATTATGGGCTCCCACAGACCCATCCTCAAAGACAACATCGCAAGAGTAAGTGCACAAACCTGTTGACTACAACCTCCTTCTTCATGAATTAACCATTTCCCCCTTAAACCGGCCAAAACCAGCTGGTGGTCAAATGTCTGCTTCAGCGTTTTCAACTGATTTCAACAGCAATGCAAAAAAATTTGACTGAGAATTGAAGATGAGACCTGTCAAGACAACATGACCCAGGTCAACAGCTTTCCTCGGCATGGGTTGGGCACTTAGTGCCCAACCCATGCAGAGGAAAGATGTTGACTCAGTCTTAATATAATGGGGAAAGGGTTAATGAGAATTTAATTAAGTCTAATTCAATTTGTCATCATTTGAAAAGACCACTATATGAAACCTGTTTCTATACTCCTTCCCCCTTAGTGCCAATATTTAGACAACCTCGTCACCACTACTTTTACACTCCTAGTTTTTGTCTCTACTTTAATTAACCACCTGAATGAAATGCCTCCATTTGAGTTACATGTGTATTTAGGAAATAGGCTTGAAGCGCAGTTTATGGATCCCACGACAGACACTCCCGGTATGATGACTCCAGATATCACTATAACACCAAGCCTCAGGGCAGACAGGATCAGTGACAACAACTTACCTATTTTAAAAAACCTACAAAAACTCACACTCAGCTTAACCAGGGCTACCCATCACACAGAATATCCTGACTGAACACAAGACCAAAGGCACCACACCATTTGGACTAAGGATCAACATTGAGCCTCAACTCCTAACCTTAGACAAAGACTTCATAATGCTATGGACATGCATCCTTGAAGAAACCCACAAAAAACTGATTAACACGTTGATTCAGTATTGGCAAGATCGAACCGAGGATCTAGAAAAACAAATTGGAGATACCTATAGCCAAATTGATAATGACATTGACGAGGGTGAAAAAAGCCACATCCAAGAGATTTTAGCTAAGTGTAAGGCCTGGAAAGCCATCCGATTGGAAGATAAAAGAAATATAAAATGGGACGGAGATACTACAAGAAATGCCAGTGGCGCCACCTACAGAAACAAAAACGGGCAGACTGCCATACCTGAGAACAGCATCGTCAACCTCTCGTCCAAGATTGTGACACCACAAGAAAAGTCTATCCTGGCTAAGGGTCTGGGCTTTTGCCCTGGGCTTTTGCCCTACACCTTCATGCCCTGACCCTATAAACATCAGGAACAAAGACAAAAGATTAGCAGGAACACTTAGGTTAATGTTGATACACAAGGACCATCCCTCTACTTCTGATACGAACTCTACTAATCAAATAAAACAGCCAAGCACAGGATGGAACCGTCCACCTCCACAAAACCAGGACTTGGAAGCCTTGATGAAGAAATATAGAACATCACATGACGTAACCTTGTGACAGAAGTAGTCCCAATATTACAAGTGAAGAAACAACAGCCATTAACACTTTAGCCAACGACCCTACTATCGTCATAAAACCAGCGGACAAAGGAGGAGCCATAGTTATCCAAGACAAGACAGGGTATGTTAATGAAGCCATGAGACAACTTAACAACCAATCACATTACCGGAAATTGGATAGGGATATTACATCAATATTCAATGTGGAAATTAACAAGTTTATCAAGCACATTCACGACAATCACCTCATTGCTGACCCTCTAATAGACCACTTAACTACAAACAAACCATGAACACCTATTATATATTTCTTACCTAAAATACACAAGCAGAATGTCCCGGGAAGACCCATTGTCTCTGCCATTAATGGCCTGACAGATAAAATCTCTGCTTTCATTGATACTTTTCTCAAACGGACTAAAAGAGGATGCGTCACTCATACCATGTAGAAATAAAACAGAAGACACCAAGTTTTTAAAGAATGAATAATTTTATTAAAATAATTTAATGCAACAATATGAATGCAGAGAAAATTGGACCACACAATAACAATAAGCCATATAAACAAACTGAATTTTTCACGAACAACAAATGTCAATAAAAGTCGGTGTAGCCTCCCTACCCCTGATGAAGGGCCAGCTGGGGCCCGAAACGCGTCGGGGGAGGCTACCCCATATATATTTTTATATACTCCTAACTTTGGTGGTGTTTTTTTACTTCTAGGTAGTAACTTTAACCGCAGCCTCCAGGTGTTGTCTGTTATACTGAACTCAAAGGTTTATTTGACAGAAACATAAAACAAAGTGTAAGTGCACCAGTTATGACAGTATACTAGTAACGTGTTTAGAAAGTGCAAAAAAATGGTGCATAACATACATTGATCCATCAGGATCACCCCAAAGAAGCCCCAGGTATGTTTTGGTTGGGAAATCGAGAATAACATCAGGAATTCTTCCCACTAAATGCCACGAGTCGTGACTTCGTACTGTCTGTCATTAAGTTTTGTCCCACATGTGCATTGTGCCCTGTCCATGCCAAGGAAAGCTATTGACCCAGAGCATGCCATGGTGGTCTTACACACAAATCACAGCAAAAATGTTTTCTAGTGATGAAAAATTTGAGTTAAAACATTAAGTCAGACCACAATGTACATGTACATCTGGGCATGTTGTGGCGATTTGAATGGGAAAGGATTACGAAATAACAACAGTATTGTGAGAGGTGCTTGGTTCACTGCTTGAAATAACAGAAAGTTTATATAGTCAAATAAGAAAGTTACATATTTAAAGCAGTAGGCAGTGAAAATATATACAAAGAGCCAACTTTACAATAAGTAGACATGACATACATGTACATGTATGTGTGAGTCTAGACATGACATGTGTATGAGTCTAGACATGATACATGTATGTGTGAGTCTAGACATGACATGTGTATTAATCTAGACATGATACATGTATGTGTGAGTCTAGACATGACGTGTATGAGTCTAGACATGATACATGTATGTGTGAGTCTAGACATGACATGTGTATGAGTCTAGACATGATGTGTGTGTGTGAGAGTCTAGACATGACATGTGTATGAGTCTAGACATGATGTGTGTGAGTCTAGACATGACATGTGTATGAGTCTAGACATGATGTGTGTGTGAGACTAGACATGACATGTGTATGAGTCTAGACATGATGTGTGTGAGTCTAGACATGATGTGTGTGTGAGTCTAGACATGACGTGTATGAATTTAGACATGATGTGTGTGTGAGTCTAGACATGACGTGTATGAGTCTAGACATGATGTGTGTGTGAGTCTAGACATGACGTATGTGTGAGTCAGTGGGCCCAGGCCTTGTGTTTATCATCCTTGTGATGACTCTGTTGATGGCTTGTGTAAAATCCCTGTAGCCGTCAAGCACCTCCTTGACACGAAATGCACAGATACATGGATCTAGCAGGCAGTTTAAAAGAAGAAGACTGTACAAGTAGAAGTGAACTACAGCACCGCCATCCATGTCTTGCATCTGACCCGTCAGGTCGACAATTCCCAGGTTTCTGGCCAGTTGGAAACAACAGTAAGGCATCCAACAGATCAGAAAACTCAAGATAATTAAAATGTGGGTCACGACTGCCTTCTTGAGCATCCGACGTGGTAATTGCCGTGCACCCATGTGAAGGATTTTCAGCTTACAACTACTGTGTATCACCCTGATCACCTTGTGGTATAAAAATGGGAGAAGAACAGACGATAAAATGGTGATGGTATAAACCAAGTGATTGCTGTTGTAGACAGCACATTGAATCAGTTGGCAGTAACTCATGGGGCACAAGAGTTTGCATGTGCTCAACTGTGGGTATGGAATCATGAAGCAAGAAAATCCACAAAGCACTGATACGAACCACACAAAGACAATGCAGATACGAGTGCGCAGCACTGTCAACCAGATATTAACCTTGAAGGGCCACATGACTGCAATGTAATGGTGAAGTGCAAGGCTCACCATATTTAAGAGGTACACTATATGAGCTGTAATTCGCAGACAGTACAGAAATAGCTTAATGCAAATGCCGTCGGTCATATCAAAGTGGCCTGTCTTTGCCGATGCTGGAGTCACCATTGGTAGTTCTTCTGGTGTCACAAAAATGAGTGCACATGTTGCCACTAGGATAACGGATATTGTCAAGCTGATGACCCAGTAGTGGCCAATGGGTAGATGTTTTGCTTTGACCAGAGTGATCAAATTACCAAAATTTATCAGAATGGCTAGGCATGCCAAAGTTGTGATCACATTCTTGGAAATGGTTGGTGTGTTTCCGTCATTGTTGTCAGCAGACAATTCTCTCTTAATTATAGTCATTGGAATCATAATATAAATATGTCAAGTTATCGGCAGGCCACGATGGATTGTCACTGATGTAATCACTATGGTGATGGTTAGGTCTCATGGAATAAGCACCTCTTTTATTGTTTGGTAAATCCTTTTGCCCTGTGTAAATTCTGAGGGAATTGGCGGTAATCAAAATTCCAGTCTGCAAGACCTAGTGTCGATTCTCCTCCAGTCACAAACTCAGTAAATGTTATTTTCTTGTAGACTGTTGCATGGACCAAGTATTTGATTGCCTGCAGCCTGTTAAAAAAAGGAAGTAAATATACATCACAGAAATCTAATTGTAAATGGTGTCAATAACTAACCTGTACATATCATCTTTACCCTGTCCACCACAACTACCATATTCATTCCAATAAGCGCACAGTACCCTTTGGAAAATTTAATAGAAAATATGCCTAAAAACAGCTTATGGCTTAGAATTGAGACTGAAAATTGACCTATATCTATGAAAAACAATTTCTGACAAAAATCAGGGAGTGCATGTATTTGAGCATATGCCTTTATTGGAATAAATACAGTATGTCTGTTAATTCAGTATCTGTTAAGGAAAAAGAACAACTGAGGGTCCAGTTTTTTTTTTTTTTTTTCAAGAAGGACAAAGACAGAACTCCGAAAGGTCCAATGTCCATTTTTGCATTTTGATGTCCCCCCCCCAAAAAAAGAACAAAACAAAAAAAACACCTACACACACAAACGAAACAATAGTAAAAGAAGAAACATCTTTACAGAAAACACAACTGTATTAAACATGAATAGATTTTGCACTCGAAACTGCAATGGGACATTTGCAATTAATGTTGGTGTGTGTCCCTGCGATCCATGTGTGTGTACATACAAGCCGGCATCACAGATCTACTTGTGGAGCGCAGCATGAAGAAAAGCATAACTTTGTTAGCTGTGGACCTTTCAAAACGAGCCACAAAGAGTGTAACCGTTCATACATTTGCAAAAATGGCCTCACCAATCTCAGCAGGATTATTGATTGTACCTAACAAACAATGAAAAACCTGTGCACATGAATGCTACAGTCATTAATTTATTTATCACATGCAAACTAAAATTGAATGATATTTGTGAGGGAACGAATCTGGGATCCTGATGATAATTCAGACTAGTCTGACTTAAGTTGATCGACTTTAGTTGTGATTGGCACTGAAAGAGTTAAACATGAATAACATAATGTTCTTGCAAGTATATTTATATTCTGGTTCTAAGCATGAATGTTTTCCCACAAGTAGATCTCCTCAGAGATACTGTATTTTGTGACACCTTTTCCAAAAATGTTTTACGTGATCACTCTCAAACTCATTGAAAATGAAGTTCAATATATTTTCCACGGAAACGTTTTTGTTTTGTTAAAAATATCTTCTAGTGTCAGTTTTACAATACCTTGTACTTTGAAGTTGAAAGGTTGGCCAGCTTTATTTTTTCAACTGACATATTGGCACTCAAACTTGAAAAAAGAGGTAGGTCTACAGGTAACTTTATCCAAAGTTTGAGAAAACTGTCCATGCAAAACATATTAAACTTGATATTCAGTAAAGTTTAGATTGAACAAATAAAGAGTTTTTATTAAAAGCTGTCACAAAATCTAGTTTCTCAAATCAGTTATTCTTGTGTGAGAATATTTATGTCAGAGATGAGTATATTTTCAGTAAAACTACTTTCAATTTTTTGAAGTAGATGTAAAATGGAAAGAGTTGGAATAATTCCAAATATACATATATATACATATATCTATAATGCAGTTTTGTCTGGTATTATATAATAGAATATACCTGATCCCCTCTTCAATGGACAACCCCCTGCAGCGGACACTTTCTCTGTGCAGAAAGGGTGTCCGCTACAGAGGGGGACTACTGTATAGTCTTTCATGGAAATTAGATTTTTAAAAAATCGAGTTCTTGAAGTAAATGGACTAATGTTTGTTATTGAAGAATGGGAGCTTTGCTGCCTTCCCCTTAAAACTAGGAACGAGAACTATGTGTTTTATGTGCAATAATTGATTCCCCCTGGGACCAAGATATCACTGATAAACAGACAGACTAATTAAGCACATAATGAGCAGCCTCTGATTGAGTGTGCAGAGAACCCAAGGGGCACCCAACTGTGAAGATGACCTCCCTTCCCATCTAAATTAGCACATTAGCTCATGGTTAAGGAATTGAGTAAAGATGTTGTCTACACCTTAGCTGGCCTTTGAACTACTTGGGATGAGAATTGTTCAAGCTTTACGTTTGTTCAAACAATCATGAACATGAAAATAAGTGTCATTACAGTGTACTGTAGTCCTTGATGACTGCAGACAGAGTGTGCAACAATGAAGGGCTATTGTGCAGTCCAGGGGGACCAGTCTGTATCAATGAACAATTATTGACATCTGTTTAGGCTTGGGAGTTCAGTGATGACAATAGTTTTTATTTGACCAAAATGTGACAATTAGTCCCATCCATGTATATATATATATATATATATAAACATATTATATACTATGTATTCTATATGTATAGGACTAATTGTCACATTTTTGAAGAATCATTTTGCCAGTTTGTTTCAGGATTAGAACATCCAAATATTAACACATGACAGGTAGCATATATTCTTTCTACCACATTAATTAGACAGAAATTTAACATTTAAAAAATCCATTTAGTATGTTACATTACAGCATACCCTGAATATCTCAGTCAAGTATTGGTTGTTTATGTGGCAGTTTAATAAATTTTTTACAGTTATGTACATGGAGAACATACCGCGCTTCTTCCTGTGAGAAACACTTTTTCTTTCATCTTGCAAAAATATTATTGTAATCGCTGCCTGATTCTCCTGGGGCATAATAAGTTTTTGATGAGATTGGAACATTCTGCCAGACAAGTTGTTGGCACTCTTGTAGAAAAACAAAACAAAACAACTCTTGTAGTTTTGCTTCTGTTTTTGCTGATTTCTATCATATCATGACAAATGGTCAGCACTTGAGAATTTTTAATTTATGATTGGAATTAATTTTGGGGGTGAATAAATCATCAGAAAATCATGTACCTCAATTGTAAGAGAGTGTTTGTCGTGGTGTGTATATGTACATGATGGTTGCAGCATGCTTAAAGAGCATCCAAGTCTTGATCTGGTGTACTTAAAAGGCCAACCAGGGTGGAGATAGCATCCTTGTTCTATTTGCTTAAGTTTACTTATGCTAAATAATTTGGTAGGGAGACGTCATTTTTTCTTCTTTGGAGCAGACTAGTCACCCTAGCACATCCTGTACTTAATTTAAATGCATTCGTCAGTGGATTCTAGTCATCACATGCCTCATAAGTGTAACTTTTCATCAGTAGCAGCAGGAGCCCAAAGTAATTAAATGCTGTATAAAAATGTTGAGTTCTTGTTCTTGTGGTGGCAAATAAACAGCTATGAATGTTAAACTGCTGTGGAAAATACATAATCAGATATCTTTCCAAATTAGAAAAAAAAGTCTGTTAGTGCTAAAATTTGCCACATATTGATCATTAAGGCACATGCTCTGTGGGGGCAGTTTGTGGCAAGTTAGCATTTGGAAACTTACATTACCAACACAGATTGTCAGTCATAAACTTAACTGAATTTCAGAGATGTAGAACATGGTAAGGCAAGTGGAGGATATGAGATCAACGTGTCACAAGTCTTTTCATTATTATCTGAGAAACCTTTGAGTATCAGATAAGAGTTGTTTGTCTTTGTTTTATAAGAACACTAGGCAAGTGTCAGGTGACAAATACCGTCTGTTTGATCGCTAGTACAGTAGAAAGCCAGACCGGGTTTCGTCCTTCAATGGGACTCGTCAGTGGCTGAAGATAACAGATTACTATGTCCCTTTATATACCATTGTGTGACACCAGCTTTAGGAATGTGTGTTACGTATGAAACCTGACGCTTAGGTTTGGTCTTTACGTCATATTTACTAACTGTCAAAATTGACACGTTGGCATGTTTATTGATGCACGTGGGGATTTTTTTTTTTTTTTTTTGTTTTTTTTTTTTGTTCTTTTATTTTTAGTTTTTTTGTTTATCTGTATATTGTTTTTTGCAGCAAATGCTGCTGAATACATAAGTACATGTAGTTGAGCAACAACAGAAGTGTTTGTGTGATGCTTGACGAGCTGTGAGCACAATAGTAGATGAAGTAATGGAACAGTTGTGACCAGCAACTTCTGCAGTGTTGTTATCTTGTCCACAGTTTGTCAATAGTATTATCAATAATATAAATTAAGAAAATACTCACAATATTTTGGCCTGGAAGCAGATGTATACATAAAAATCCAGAGATTATTGATCCTATTCTCTGTTGGTTTGATTCATGGTTCGTATTCAGATACACAACAAATCTGAATGAATCAAGTTGAGTTGTCAAGACGTAGAATCAAGCAGCCTGGTGGTACTAGGTTCCTTCTTACCAGATTTATGATGCATGCATTAATGCTGCTGCCTTCTTTGTGTCAGGATAGTCGTGGTGGTGGGGCGCCCAGCAGAGGCCTTGTGCTCAATGTTCACCATTGGCTGTGGTAAAAAAGTAAAGAGTTCACGTGATGTTTATGACATTCCCAGGTTATACCTGGACACAGAGTGGTCCAAATGTAGGAAAATCCTCAAACTGAAGAGGAACCGCTATTCATAGTGTGTGTTGTTGTAATATGAAAGTTATATTTCTTTGTGGAATCACCGGTGTTGGGCTGTTGATTTGAACAGGTATTGTGCAAAGTGGGCTATTTGGACCACAAAAATAAGGGAATAAAAAGTGGAATATGTGCACTTGGTCAGGTTTCCTTTTCTTTTTTTTTTTTGGTCAGAGTTTCACTCAGCTGTCATTGCACTAGCTGTAGCAGTCACTCCAGGTGATATCACATCCGCTCATTTACACATCAAAGAAAACTTGATATCTGCTTATATCCAGTTGGGAAAAGAGTTTGTGTTTTCTGATATGGGTCCACATTTGTTATATAAAACAACTCAAAATTTGAACAATATATAGATCTGTTATATATCTGTTGTCTGTTTTGTTTTAATATATGAACAGTTCAAATACACACTTGTATACTTGTAATAGAGGGACCATCCCAGATGCAACGGAAAAATAGTGTTAAAAACCAGTAGTCTTTGTCATTACGTGTAGCTATTAGCTTCATAATCTGTCTGTTCAGGTTAGTAGAAAACCACAGTACATTGAATTCTATGTGGGTTGGAGCTATAGATTCACGTTGCAATACATTTTTTTACCTCAGCTGACTTGTCAGTCAGCTGAGGTTTTTTGAGGGTCCGTCGTCCGTCGTCTGTCCGTCGTCCACAATTCACATTTTCAACTTCTTCTCAAAAACCGTTATCCAGATTTACTTCAAACTTGGTGGAGATGTGCCTTGGGTGAATCTCTACCAAGTTTGTTCAAATGGTCATGGTACAGCGATTTTTGGATTTTTAATGAATTTTTTTGTTCTTTTTTGGGTAAATCTTAAAAAATCTTCTTCTTCGAAACCGCTCACCCAATTACTTTGATATCACACAGGAACACTCCCTGGGACTCCTAGTTCTTAATTTGTTCACCAGGTGCCGCTGCAATTTTTTATGAATTTTTGTGTGTTATAGCTATTTTCGACTTCTTCTCCAGAACGTCACTCAGATTAAGCTGAAACATGGTGGATATATTCCTTGTAGAAGGGTCAAACAAAGTTGTTCACTATGTGGGAAAGCTGCAGATTCCTAATTTTTAATGATTTTTTCAATTTGGCTCCTTTGGGGTAAATGCACCTTTCCTATTGATTCCATGTAAGTCAATGGGCATTCTAATTCTAATTTACATTTTCAACTTCTTCTCCAAAACCATCAGCCAGATTTACTTCAAACTTGGGGGCAATGTACCTTGGGTAGGTGTCTACCAGGTTTGTTCCAATGGTCATGTTCCAATGAATTTGGATTTTTTTAATGATTTTTTTTCAAAAATCTCTACAAAAGTTTTAATGGGAAATTTTAACATGGGAATTTCTTGTAATGGTCATAACTTTAATAATATTGACCAGATTTACTTCAAACGTGGTGGGGATGTGTTGCTTGCGTGGATCTCTACCAAGTTTGTTCAAATGGTCACGCTCTATTGATTTTTGGATTTTTTTTATGAATTCTTTTGTTCTTTTTTGGAGGAAACCTTCAGAATTCTTCTCCTCTGAAACCGCTCACCCAATTGCTTTGATATGGTACATAGACACTCCCGGGGACACCTGGTTCCCAATTTGTTCACCAGGTGGCGCTGCAAATTTTTTATGAATTTTTTTGTATGGTTTGCTATTTTTCACTGGTTCTCAGAACCTTCCTCAGATTAAGCTGAAATGTGATGGATATGTTGTTGTGGAAGGGTCAAACAGTTGTTTACTAGGTGGCACTGCTTTGGATTCCTGAATTTTAAGCATTTTCAATTCGGGTACTTATCGTTCATTGCAGCTTTCCTATTGATTACTATGTAAGTCAATGGGCATTCTAGTGCTAATTCACAGGACAACTGACACAAAATTTACTGTTTACTTGATAACTTGAGATCTGTTTTGAGTTAGCTACACATGTTAATTATTCTGTATGAAGGTCATGCTGAGACAGTACATGAATGACCTTGACCTCGTTTGTGGGGTCACAGTGCAACATACATGAATTTTACTCTTAATTATAACTTGAGAACTACTTGAACTTTGATGTTGCACATGTAAGTGTTCTTCTATATATAAAGGTCACACTTACTCAGAACATGGTGTCCTTGATCCTTTCCCAAGTTCATAGAGCTGCAAGTGTGATGAATGTCAAGATCAGCTGAGGCACAGGCTGTTCACACAGCCCTCTTGTTGTAACTTAAAGTGACACTGGCCATACATCTAAATTGACAGAACAGTGGTACCTGCCATTCTGTAGCCAGCACTTAATGCAGATTGTACAAGGTAGTCACAATGATATTATACTCATGCTTAATATATAAATTAACTATAATTTGTATTTTCGATCAACTCAGTGTGCAGATCAATACAGAATTTTTGTGGGCTAGAGGTGTGTATTCCCCTCAGATACCGTTATAGTCCCCCCCCCCCTCAAGAAAGGCCACATTTCCAGTGCATTAAGGGTGCCCTTAAAAGAAGGAGACCTCTGTACGTGTTAAAGTAGCTTCATATAATTGTAATATTATATGTATATTTTATATTCGGAACGAGCGGGACTCGAACCTGCTACCTTTGGCACCAGTCGCCTAGCTGAAATGGGAAACGCACATGTCCACTCGACCAAATCCCCGTTCCTAAAAAGAATGGTTCAATGGAGGTAGTTATGTGCGAGTGCCATATCAACATGGTAATGAAGTATATTTACTGAGTCGGCATTTATTTCCAGAATCGGGGACTTTAATCCACCAGCATTAAGGAAATGCCGAAAAATGTATATTTTATATTCGGAACGAGCGGGACTTGAACCTGCTACCTTTGGCACCAGTTGCCTAGCTGAAATGGGAAACGCACATATCCACTCGACCAAATCCCCATTCCTAAAAAGAATGGTTCAATGGAGGTAGTTATGTGCGAGTGCCATATCAACACTATTTTTTCAGTTCAATGTATGACCCAATACACAAAACTTGATCATCTTGTGTGCATTACCACTGGATTACATGTTGCAGTAAAGTCAAATTACTTGCAGTTATTCTCCCATGTATTTTCAGTTCAGGATACAACCCAATGCACAGAACGTGTGTTTAGGTGTGTGTATTCCTATAGAATTACATGTGAAAGTAACTTCAAAATACTGATTGTGATTTCTAAGTCTGTGAACCTCAAATACAGCAGCTATTGTTTTAAACCAAATGAAGTGAGGATAACCATTTTGCTGCTCACACTATGATCGTCATATCAACTGCAAACAAGCTCTTATTGGATGAAAATAACAGGGCTCAATTAAACATGGTACCTCAAAGATCATGTCTGCCACCCCCTTGACTCATGCTCTCTCTGGGAAGCGACAACCTGGGAGAGGTAGATGCCCACATCAATTAAAAAAATATTCAGATGTATTTAGGTGATGGAGCCAAAACTATGGTCCTTA
>CAXHWN010000584.1:0-45000 GCA_964020975.1 Hermodice carunculata
AAAGTGTGATTTAGTAGAAAGGTAAGTACTTGCTGATCAGTTTCATATATTATCTTATAGGAATTTATCCCAAGATTACAAGTTTGGTCACTTTACTCCAATGGGTTGAACCAGCAGTTTACATCACTGGTCATATATTGCTGTGTGTGTGTATAAATACCTCTCTTGGCCACACATAATTCTGTGACAAGTCAAATTATGAGACTGTGATTAAAAGTATAATGAATGTTCCATAAAGAGAGACTTTCATAGCCATACATATATTATTTTGAATGTGGAATAACCTGGTCAAAGTGAATATCAACGATGTGGTATCTTTCTGGACAGATCTTTTTAGCGGCTTATGCAAGGACTTCATCCCTTGTCGTGACATCCTTGTACGACCCAAAGATAAGCCATGGGTCACTTGTAAAATTAAACAGTTACTTAGACAGAGAAATCGTGCTTGGAAACGTTTCAAACGTTTTAGCAACAAAATTCGTCCCTTTACTTATATCGAGTTTATTACTCTTGAAAGACTCTACATGTTCTATAAACGGAAGCGCAACACTGCAGTCAGCGCCCTTCGTAGTTCCATGAGGTCATATTTTTCAAAAATTCGCAGTGAAATGGATTCTAATATCATGAATCCAAAGAAATGGTGGAACCTCAGCAAGAGTTTTCTAGGTTCCAAGCTCAATCATTCCATACCTCCCCTTCTCGAAAACGGCACTGTAATATCCAGTAACGTTGAAAAGTGTGAAGTTTTCAATAATTACTTTGCCAATCAATGTAAACTTCCTCATGAAGACGATCCTATGCCCCTGCCTGACTTTTCATATCGCACCGATGCGAGGCTCAGTGAATTCCAAATTGATGAAAACGACGTTAAAAAGGTTTTACAATCTCTTAAGTCCAGCTCTGCTACGGGACCCGATGGTATAGGTAACCTCATCCTAAAGAGTACAGCTTCTGGCCTCTCCCCATCACTTACCAAACTCTTTAATCTCTCTCTTGCTGCTTCGTGCTTTCCAGATTCTTGGAAAAAATCTAATATGTGCCCTGTATTAAAAAAGAACGATAAGCAGGTAAAAAGCAACTATCGCCCTATTTCATTACTGTGTAATGTTTCCAAAGTTTTCGAACGTTTAATATTTAATATTCTGTACGAGTACTTTATTCGTCACGATCTACTGACGCACAAAAACTCTGGGTTTAAGAAAAACGACTCTACCATCAACCAGCTAATCAAAATCGTTCATGACATATATAATGGCCTGGAACTACGAAAAGAAGCCAGGATGGTTTTTCTCGACATCAGTAAGGCTTTTGACCGCGTGTGGCATGAGGGTCTTCTTTTCAAATTAAGACAGCTGGGTATTGAAGGTGCTTTACTCCAGTTTATCGGTAGTTACTTATCAAATCGCTTTCAGAGAGTTACGATTGGTGGTCAGTCGTCCTCCTTGCTTCCTGTACAGGCAGGGGTACCCCAGGGCTCTATTCTTGGGCCTCTTCTTTTCCTAGTTTATATTAATGACATAACTGATAATATTGTGTGCGATATTAAGCTTTTTGCTGATGACACTAGCATTCTGGAGATAATCCATGATCCCGTTACCTCTGCAGGTCGGATGAACGCAGATCTTGTTCATATCTCTACATGGGGCAAACAGTGGAAAATGTCTTTCAATGCTATTAAGTCTCTAGCTGTTTTGTTTTCCACTAAACATAATAAGCCAGATCACCCACCTTTACTCCTTGGCAATGCTGTTATACCAGAAGGTACTAGCCATACACATTTGGGCGTTACACTTTCTAGTAATCTAAAGTGGGATGCCCATATTACCAGAATCGTGGAAAAAGCGAGGAAACGTCTGTCTCTCCTCCACAGACTTAAATTTAGGTTATCCCGCAATACTCTGATTCGGCTTTACAAATCCATGGTACGACCCATCTTAGAGTATGGATGTATAATTTTTGACAATTGCTCACAGACTCTCTCTGATTCCATCGAGTGTGTTCAGTATGAAGCAGCTCGCATTTGTTTAGGAGCCCTGAAACGCACTCCCCGTCATCTTATGCTTAAGGAATTAGGCTGGCCTACTCTAGCTAAAAGACGCCAATATTTCAAATTAATCATGTTTTATAAAATTGTTAATGGTCAAACTCCCGCTTATCTTTCGGATCTCGTTCCGAATAACAATGGTCAGCCCACTGTCCAGTTAAGAAACCGACGCAGCCAAAGACAAATCAGGTTTAACTCCTTACGGTTCGGAAATTCGTTCATTCCTTCCTCTATTGAACTATGGAACGATCTCCCCGACGACATAAGACGTTCTGCAACTTTATCCAAATTTAAATCTACTTTGAAAAATACTTTATTGTCTGTAGATCCTGTTCCTGTTTATTACTCACACGGTAGTCGATTTTCTAATATCATACATACTCGTTTGCGCTTGGGCTTCTCCGGACTAAATTCCCACCTACACAGATTTAATATAATACTGTCCCCAGCTTGTAAATGTCTAAATCCTGACGAAAGTATTCTACACTTTTTCCTAGAATGTCCCTATTATTCAATTCCCAGGAAATCCCTTTTAAAAACGGTTTGTTACATTGTAGCTCCAGGTGTGAATCCTAGTCTTGTAGTCTATCTAGCAAGTGATATACTTATCCCGTATCTTATACATGGTAACAATGACCTTTCTGCAAACCTTAATATCAAATTATTTGATGCTGTCCAAAAATTCATTTCTGACTCCAGACGATTCATATTTTGATTAACATGTTGATTCTGTCAATATACGGTTTATGGCTAAGACTGTCGTCATTTTTTCTTTTTTTGGTTACCGAGCTAGTGACATAGTGGATTTTTCTGGATCAATAACTTGTACTCATTCTTTAATCGACATGTCTCTGCTTGTGAGTATTTACTTCATAGCATTTAGGAAAGTGTATTTTTCAATATTATTGTAACAATGAGTGGTACATACAAAGCATTTCGTGAATTGTATTGTCCTGTGTGTATTGTATATATTCTGTGTGTCTCTCTATGTCTGGAGAGCCTGTTTTTTAGTATCTCGATGTATACTATTAGGTGATCCAGAATAAATAAATATGTTTAAATTAAAATTAAGTGTACATAAGCCACCAGTAGCCTGACCTGAGCCAAGCCTCTGGGGCCCAGCCAGTAGCTTGTATATTGGGTCACTCCAGGGGATAAGCAAGGTGTTAATGCTGCTGTTGTCTAGTTCCTCTGGGGAGAGTGCTTTATTGGTGTGCTGTGTATACAAGACACTTGTTGGTAATGTGTTTGTCCAGAATAACAATGAGGTAAAAACACTGCATACTCAAAGGCAAAGATGAAAAACTGAACAAGAAAAGGAAAAGTAACTTTGGGATGGGACATGCGCATTGGCGGTATGTTCTGTGTGCTTTCAGTTATGGTTTTGAATACTTGGTCGGGCCATTGAGGAAGGGGTGTTTCTTTTTTCAGACTGAGTATAGGTTCAGAATGAAAATTGTTATTTCTGTCATATGCGTCAAGTCTGAAAAAAAGTGCTAGACTAAATATGTGTCCTGTCAACTTAACTGTATGAGGTTATGAAGGGCAGCCAAGCTGTTCAAATGTAAGGAAAAAGGTAAACTTTCAAACTGGAGGGGACATAAAGTTACTTTTCCTTTTCTTGTTTAGTTTTTCATCTTTGCCTTTGAGTATGCAGTGTTTTTACCTCATTGTTATTCTGGACAAACACATTACCAACAAGTGTCTTGTATACACAGCACACCAATAAAGCACTCTCCCCAGAGGAACTAGACAACAGCAGCATTAACACCTTGCTTATCCCCTGGAGTGACCCAATATACAAGCTACTGGCTGGGCCCCAGAGGCTTGGCTCAGGTCAGGCTACTGGTGGCCTATGTGCACTTTGACCAGGTTATTCCACATTCAAAATAATGTATGTATGGCTATGAAAGTCTCTCTTTATGGAACATTAATTATACTTTTAATCACAGTCTCATAATTTGACTTGTCACAGAATTGTGTGTGGCCAAGAGAGGTATTTATACACACACACAGCAATATATGACCAGTGATGTAAACTGCTGGTTCAACCCATTGGAGTAAAGTGACTTAACTTATAATCTTGGGATAAATTCCTGTAAGATAATATATGAAACTGATCAGCAAGTACTTACCTTTCTACTAAATCACACTTTTTGCCTTTAATTGGTGCTCCTCTCTTGATTAGTTCCTGTTTCTACTCAAAGACTGTCCACCTCCCATACTCTGCCATGCCTAGCTAGTTGGCACTCTGTCAGGCTAGGGTGGATAGTACCCCAGAGCCATCTGGTGGTGAAATTTCTGACATGGTCTATTTGAATGGTGTCCGTTACATCATCGCACTCATACTAGAACTGGAGGTATTGAAATTCTGCCATTTCAAAGGGGGATTTCAGAATGATAAGTTGAGGAAATTTTGCCAAAATAAAGCTCTTCAGGAATAAATTTCCCGAAGCTGCTGGTTTGTGGAAATATTACCACACTGTACACTGTCTTCAGATCATGCAATGAATGTAAACAGTTATTTCTTGGCATCATTTGGCCGGGTAGAAAATCGCTGTCAAAATAGGCCGAAACAAAAAATTATTTTCTCCAAGATGGCTGTCTTAATATGGCAGATATGTCCCAATGTAAAGTATAGGCAACTTTGCTTGAATGAAGATCCATATAAGTGAATAATCCAGATGGGACCGGTTTGTCCAAATAACAGCAAAATGTACACTGATTTATGATTTTACCATGGACGTAAACTGTCATTTCTTGGTCTCATTTGTATAAAATGATGAATGCCAAGTGTAGCCTCGGTGTTTACCCAAGTTGCGCCCCAGCAGCCGCACAGTAGCAGTGTGCAGGTTTTATTAACCCCCTTAAAACTTGCAGCTTTAGGGCTAGAACCTTTGAAATAGCTGGCATGCTATCTCCTTCTGTATAATACCTGCATGCAGGCTCACCAAGTTATTGCATTTTGTAGGCCAGTGTTACTTTCGGATAGAATGACCAAATCATCTGCATACAACAGGCAGTTTACAGGATAATAATGATATAATAATAATACTTTATTGCAGCATGGGGCAGCATGTTTTGTCAATTATTTTAGGGAGATCATTGATGAATAGAAATTCAGAATAGATACAACATATGCAGCTTGGCTCTGCTTTAGAGGCAAGACCAGGCCCATCTGTCCGACGAAAATTGGGCCCAACGGCCCATCCCTTGGCTTTGGGGCCCAAATATTCGGTGACACCAGCACTAATAATAATAATAATAATAATAATAATAATAATAATAATAATACTGTGGCTCTCTGCTTGTCTGCCGCAGTCCTGTGTCACTGTGTGACACAAGTGGCCTATAAATAAATAAAAATTAAAAAAAAAAAAAAAAAAAAAAAAATAGATGAGGCTGGGGAAACCATGGTTATCCTTAGTAATTACCAGCTTAGTTATGCTGCCATGTTTTCCAGGACCTGAGTCGAGGAAAAGGGTCCACAACCGACTCTCTCACAGGTGTGGTGGGCCCCTGGTCCTGGGCACTCACAGTTTGTACTTTCTAAAGCAAAACAGAAAAAGAAAAAAAAATATATATCCCTCACTGTCTCACACACCCTACCCCCGCCTCGAACCTCTAAGACTCTGGCTTTTCCCATGGGAGCACCGATGGGAGCCTAAGTTATGGACTTGTAACTTACGGGCTATCACCATTCCCTTCCCTCAGTGTACTCTGGGATTCTAATTTAACCTGTTGCCTTCTAACTCTATTATTTCATTCCTTTTCTCCCAGCATCCTGCCAGGTAGTCCTGTACATTTTTATTACCTTTCTGGTGCTTTCTCACAGCGCAAGCTGGCCCCATTTCTGAGGCATCGCTAAGCGCAAGCCAACACTCTACCTGCTCCGGCTCGCTGAGCTTTCCTGGCTGTGACATTGTCTGCGATGTATGTGGATGCGACAATCTAAATCACATCTTTTCAAGTGCAGCGACTATTCATTGAAAACAATCAAAACAGCAACCGAATCTGTTGACAACTTTGAGTTGTTGAGAATATTAAAAGTTACCTTCATCGAACTTGGATTGGAAATGGAATGATACAAGACTGTCAAGCGTCAAGACCATCGCGGCCGGACCGTGGCAAGCAACACGACGAGCTGCACACAACACGACAACCTTGTCTTTCAAGAGACACTTAAATCGGACCACTGTACTTATTATTGTCTCAGTTATATCTCTTTTTGATGTCGAAAAATGGTTTCCAAACGCACGTCTTACCTTCCCTGGCTTCATCAAGATGACAGTCCCAAACCGCCTGGATTTGTGCGGTGCGTGAATTGAGGTCAACAAAACAGGGTGTCAATCTCTGTCATGCGCACATTGATGAGGTCAAATTTCGAAGGAAAAATGGACATCAATAAACAGAAAAGGAGTTTTTCTAAACTAATAACTGGTTAGGAACTCCCCACATTAGACTTGTCACGAGCCAATTCTTATTATCCAAGTCCCAGCTACTTTACAATTTTGATATATACGTTCGTTTTTCCTGAAAATGACAAAATAGGGGTGGTCTCCCGATTGCACGAAAATGGTCCTGCAGCCGATATACAAGCAAAATACTTTACCAACCGTTAATTAAATACAAGTCCAGCGTAAAATCAAAGTTGCTGCTTCGAATAATCTTGAATATATAAATAATCGAACAGTCTAACACAATATGTATATCGTTGTGCCAAATTAAAGTAACGGGCTTTCAAACAATAAGGGGGCCGCATCTTGGTCTCCCTTTTATTTCGGTCTCCCTGTTGGTGAAATAAACGCACAATTGGTCTCCCAATTGCAGGTTACAGGCAAATATTTATATGTATATGTATATGTATATGTATATGTATATGTATATATATATATACATATATGTATATATATATGTATATGTATACGTATATGTATACATATATATATACGTATATATATATATATATGTATATATATATATATATATATATATTTATATATACATACATATATACATACATATATACATACATATATACATGTATATATACACATGTATATATACATATACATATATATACATATATATATATATATACATACATACATACATATATATATATATATATATATATATATATATATATATATATATATATATATATATATATATATATATATATATATATGGGGGGGCTTATATTACTAATAATTTTTAATGCTCTTTGCTGCCAAACCCTGTTAACTTACCTTATATTAGCATCTGCCCATGCTAGACATGTTTAACTAAAGGTAATATCACATGACTCTCCTTTCACGTCATGCAACCAGCATCCTCTGAAACTTCTGACCAACAGGATGATGTGAAGGATTATGTAATACAGTGAAAACTCAATATAATGACATCATCTGTTCCCTAAAAAAGTGTCAGATAACTGAATGTCAGATAAATTAATCAAATAGCAGAGAAAATGAACTTTTTCCAACAAAAATTTGTGTCATTATATTGAACATGTTGGATATCTGAGTTTTGTTACAATGAGGTTTCACTGTATTATGTAACTCAATTGAAAGTATCAGCAAATCAGAGCACACACTCATGCCTATATAATTACATTTTTTCAGCCTAGCGCAGTAAAATTCAGGTATTTAACATTGAACAGGTATCTGATATTTTATCGTCTTGATCAGAAATCAATCTAGTCTGTATAAAGTCTACACTTTTATATTTGAAAAAAACAAAAAAACAAAAAAACAAAAAAAAGCAAAAAAAACCCCTATTGTTCACACATGTGCCAAGGTTGTGTCACGTAGAGAAAATTAGATTGAAGCTTTGAGCAGTTTTTTTTTTCAAAAGTGATACATTATACATGTATAAGCATGAAAATCTTGATAGTTTGCCTGAATTTGTTAATAGGTGGGGTTTGATAACAGCACACACAATTTGATGGGTGATATTTTACTGAAAAACAAATTTCTGATTAAACCATGCTTGACTTCTGATGACAGTGACTGGTGCTACTACAATAACGACTTAAAGTCAAATTTTGATACACTTTAAATATATATATGTTAGGATCCTCTATTGCAACCAATGGAGGTAATCATTCTTTAAAAGCCAAGCAGATATGACTCTGCTCTCTGTTTATTTTTTCATCGTTCAGTCTTTCGGGGCTCAGCATGCTGATTATCAAGCTCATTGTAATTTTCAAAGAAAAAATAATGAACGATTTGTGACCTAATTTCAGATTTGTGAATTAAACAAACGAGGCAAGGGCCTAACAGCTTGAAGAAAAATAAGGGAGAACAGTTTGACTGGTTTCGCCTCCAGTGGGGAATCATCAGAAACTGTTCATGTTACTTAGGGACTCTATTTTCATGTGAGTGTAATATTGGATGTTCCTAACATTATTTGGTCAACATCACACGCAGACAGCGGCTCTGCTTAAACGGTTCACCCGTCTAGCGACATGGTTTTAGAAGTCATGTAAGGATTACATGTGCTTCTTTATGGTTGACCTGTGATGTCACAGACTCGATGAATGTACACCACTGGAGATCAGAGAAGTAAGTTTGAAAACGACACCATATTGAAAGTGGGAGGAGTTGGTATCTTATTAGATGCACCATGGTCTCTCATTGGTCTGTCTACTACTTGCAACCAATGAGTGACAAATCAAATGAAAGATTACAATTAAAACCTTATCCTTCATACCCATGTAGGATAACCCATTCAGGGTAAGCATCAGACATAGGAGAAAAACAGAGATTTCACAGTCTTCATGTGGTGTAAAAGGGAACAATAGGAATCCTGACTATGATTTGCATATAAGTTTTGGAATCTGATGTTAGTGTTTCGTAAATGTCATGCGGTATAAATTGGTGTTAATACATCAGTGTCTGAGTCATGGCGAAAAAACATGTAAGCATAGAAGAGAAAAAATTTACTATAAAACTTGGCAATTGTGCTTATTTCCCCATGATATTGAGACCAAGAGGTTCAATGGTGCAGAGCTGGTGGATCCAATAAAAAAAGTAATCATTTCAGATCTCATGTGGCAATCAGAAAAGGTTGATTTATTCACATGGTTGGGCCTACATGTACTTCAATGGAAGCGACCAAACAGGCTTGTCATCTGATGGCACCATATATATCAGGATTTTGTCTGAAACTATATCCCTAGATATATTATATACCAGGTAGTCAAATTTTCATATGTATGTGACGTTAATCTTGCATGGTCCTACCATGCTATATGATTAATATCTACCTTATCTTTAAACACCACAGAAGGATCAATATGTTTTAATGAAAATGTAAATTAAATAAATAAAAGAACTGCACCTCCCCAGAGCATTACAGTCCTATAATATATAAAACAGAAATTGAGACTGTGACTAGTAAGCTTCCCATTATAAAAGTATTGAAGAATAGGACTGTAATTCTTAACATTTGCTAAATTTGGTTAAATCTGGAAATTCCACTACTTGTAGACAGTCTAGATTATCTGGGGAAAACTCTGATACACACACACAAAGACTTACCGCTATGTATGCAAAAGCTCTAAAAATGAATTTTGGCAGACATTTTTTGGTAATAACAATGCCATCCGGCTCTGCAACAGTTTTACCACTGTGACTCCATGCAATTGCTGGCCTTAGGTATTGCCATCGTTTAGCTGGAGGAGACCTGTATGTGAACACATGAAAACATAAGCAGAGAAATAACACTGAAATCCCAAGAGCAAAATATTGTAGCAATCTGATAAAACAGTCTAACTATGGCCCAGTACATAAAGTCTACAATCCAATTTCAGGCCTCATTACAGTGAAATAATTCACATATGTACACAGTTTTGGCATTTCATGAGACTTAATTTTTACCATTGAAAAGAAAATAACTTCATCTCGCATCAAATTTTATAGCTAAAAAATATTAATGTTTTAAAGTTGAAAAGCCAAAACCTTCTCAACATATTAATTTTAAATACTCCATATAATTTAAAACTGAGAAAACATGATTGTGTTTTAAAATGCCATTAATGTTAACCCATTGATCATAACTTTATCAACACAATCTTGCTAAATATTTTGAATGAGAGGTTTATCATACAGAAACACCATAGTTTAGGATGTGGAAGAATAATAAATATGTGGGGCAAGTAATGGGAGCAAGTTGTATCCCAAGGGGGACTAGTAGTTTTTCAAATCCACTTGGCTAATGGATTAGAAAACAAGAGGATCATGATTATCCTGTGCTCCAACTGGAATCTGCTTTTACAGTATTGAGAAAAAGTCGAAAAATGTAAATACAATAGTGCAACATATGCACTGTATTGCCATATATACATACACATTGGCAGCACTCATTTACAGTTGCAAAGTTTGATATCCCATTACTCTGTCAAAAATTAAAATATCCACATTATTTCCACAAACTCTCAGTGCGTAAAGTCCAACTATATTCTGATAAAATTTTAAGCAATTCTGTTCAGCCATTCTGAAGAAGAAGTCAAAAATAGCCTTAACACACAAAAAATCATTAAAAAATAGGAAAAAATCATAGTGCCACCTGGTGGCCAAAATAGGAATTAGTTGACCCTAGGTGACCCTTAAAGCAATTGGCCAAATAGTTCTTAAGTCGACATTTTAATGCTTTTTTCAAAAGATAAATTCAAAAATTTAAAAAAAAAAAAAATGGAAGAATTATTGCATCACCATCCCCCTTGCAAATGTAGTAGAGGTTCACATGGGAAATATCCATGTGCAAAATCAAACATTCCATGCAGCAGTTTTTGAGAAATCGAAAATGTAAGAAGTCTAACGACAGATGAAAGGTCGCAGTGCCACCTGGTGACCAAACTAAGAACTAGTTGATCCTAGGTGACCCTCTGTGCAATATCAAAGCAATTGGCCAGGTAATTCTTGAGATGAGGAAATTTTAACTTTTTTTCAGAAAATAAATATAAAAAAATCACAAAAAATAGAAAATTTATTGCATCATCATCTCCTTCGCCAACTTGGTAGAGGTCCACCCGGGGAACATCCATGTGAAAAATTAAAACATTCCATGCAGCGGTTTTTAAGAAGAAGTTGAACATGTAAAAAGTCTAACGACAGATAATGGACACAAGCAGATTCTATAGGCTCTGCTGACTGACAAGTCAGTAGAGCTAAAAATTGGGGTGTGGCAAATACTTAACCTTCTGACCTACTTTTGGTGCATGCACACCCTTGTGTCCCAATGCCCTTGTGTGTTATGTTACATTAATCTTAAGTCAAAGGAGAACACAGTTATAGCCTGCACAAGATTTCCAAGGCTGTATCACTGTGGCCCAGATACTTGACATAGTGACCTAGTTGTGTTTCAGGACACATTACCTTTGTGTCTTGGAACTACTGCAAAAAAAAGTTTCATGAAATATCATGCACATGTGTGTAAAGTTTCATGAATCTAAGTAGGTTTGTACCAGATGCAATATAATGCATCCCATATGCAAATACAAGGCTTTTGGGTTCTCCAATGTCTTGCAATTGCACCCCCTTGGATGCAAAAAAAAAAAAACCCACTAAAATTAGTATGCAGTTTAAATACTAATTTACCATGAGACGGTATTAAACTTTGAAGTGTATTGTACAGAGTACAGACACTGCTGTAGCCTCAGTGTCTTTGACTGGCATTTGATGTTACCTTTTGTTATTAAAAGTAACGGAATGGGATTTCCTTTCACTAGGTGCGGCCACACTAGGCACGGTGGCCGCACCCACTGTGCCTGAGCTTGTGGTTCTCTAAAATTAGTCAGTGCTGCTTGAAAGGGGAGGGTCTTGAATCGTGTTTGACACACAAGTTCTGCTTGCTGTATACCATCAAGAAGGAGAGTAAAGTTCTGAAATAAAGTTCCATTCAACATGTTCCTTGTACAGTGAAAACTAGCTATAATGACACAATCTGTTCCCTAAGAAATGTGCCGGATAACTGAATGTCAGATAAATGAGTCAACTAACAATGAAAATGAATTTTTTCCCACAAAAATTTGTGTTATTCTATTAAATATGTCGGATATCTGAGATTTGTTACAATGATATTTGACAGTAAATTGCTGGGCTGGTGGTTATGGACCTTGGCTCTACACATTCAGCACATCACCTGGGTTATATACCATTGTGCCCTCTACAATAATAATTACAATGCTGTGTCACATTCATATATCACTGCATTAATTCTGAAACATGTTAAGCTAGTCAGACAACACATAAGCCTACAGTTACGCTGGCGTTCAAGTTAACAAACGCCAAACGCACCAACGTTTCCCAAACACTTTCAGTGAAAGTCAAACATTTTACAAACGCGTAGCAAACACTTTGCCAACACTTTCCAAATGCTTTAAAAACACTTTGCCAAAAGCTTTCAAACACCTTTGCAAACGCTTTCAAACACTTTGCCGAACACGTTTGGTGAAAACCGAACCTTTTCAAACACTTTTCCAAACGCTTTCAAACACTTTACACTTTGTGCCAAACGTATGTGATACATGTACATGTACACTTGGTAATCTTATTCTAATGACAGGAATATTTTTTAACAAGTGTCTAAAAAGCTTATCAGCACCTAAAAATCCCAAAAACATGTGCATGCCTTCATTTATGGATAAGCCAAAAAGCTCTACTATGTATATTTCACAATAAAGTTGAAATTGTGCTTTTTCAAAAAAAAAATCAGTTCTATCTAACAGTTTGTACATGTATCACTTACAATGCATGTGTATATATTGTAGGCTATATCATTGTTTTCTTGTTTGCGTGACAAATTGCAACTGGTTTATGTGTAACAAAGTATGCTCTTCAGGGGAATTTTTATAATTTCCAAAACTTTTAATTTCATATTGTTGCATTATTTTCAAGTTACAGTATGTCATGTATAATATGCTACTGGCGTGATACCCCACCCTTCAAGTAAGCATCTCGTAAACAACTCCTTATTTGGACATTCTTACCTTCAAACTTGTTTCTATTTCTAGTTGCTGGTTGTTGTAAGTTGTTCAAACATGTTTCTGAGACCTTATATGGTAACGTTATCCAAGATTCGACTCTTTTAATTATTTTATTACCGACATTCCAATCTACGTCATCTCTATCTTTCATAAAACTATGAAGTATCACGGGATCACGCCAGAGCTGGGCTGTCCGTCTTACTGTACAAGTATTGCTCTGGGGTAAGCTGCCTCAGTGGTGATAACAACTTTGAATATTCTTGGACTACAATACACGGTCTTCATCTTCACTCACCACATACCGAGTTGTCTCTTCATTTGAAATACTAAACACACCGAGAGTACCACCTTTACAATACGCAACGTTACATATGGTGCCTGGTTCCCAGGATCTCGGTGAGTGGAACTTTGTTCTTGTTTTGGGAGTTATACAGCCTGCAGAGTGTGTTGAGTGTGTCTAGTTTATATACCTTAAAGTAAATTAGCTTGTGCCTTCGGGGGTAGAAATTGTTTAAGCTAACGTAACTCTTTTCTATCATAAGTTTTATTGCCATCATTATAAAAGACAGACAAAACGGTCAAAATGGAAGCTAACCCAGCTCCTGCAGCTCCTGCAGAGGCAGAGGCCCAGGTGGACTCAAATTTTATCCCAGTTGAAGTCATTAGTGGAAATTTCCACTCATTAATGCTAGAGATGAGAATGCAGGGGTTTGCACAACAGATTTCAAATTTTGATGGAGAAGGCAGTAGGGCCTTCAAAAATTGGCTAAGAGACATGGCAAAAGTAGCCGTGACCCTTGGGAATGACTCCGACAAAATGACTGTGTTAGCAATTCAAACATTACGGGGGGCGGCAGCAGAGTACGCTTCTCGAATCTTGAGACAAAAACCACAAATGACATGGGACGAATTTAGGCAAAACATGATGACCAGGTTCAGGGACCTTAGTGACATGACCCTGGCTCATCAGCAACTGAAAAAAATAAAGCAACGCTCAGGAGAAAGTATACAGGCTTTCGCAGAACGCATGTCTGATCTAGCAGAGGAAGCTTTTAATACCAGTGATTTAAGCCACGAGTTAATACAGCAACAGCTAATTGACTGCTTTGTTCAAGGCGTTAGTGATGATAAGGTGGCTCATAAAATAATCGAGTCAAGACCAACAAAGCTTGATCAAGCGGTAAGGATTGCCACCGCTCAACAGCTGACAAATAAGACATTCCTTCTGACGCGTGCAGAAGACCGTCTCGAGGAACCTATGGACATAAGTGCAATAGACGCGACACCTTCGCGCCTAGACCGTTTAGAGGGGGCTTTAAGTGAGGTGAAAGGCATGATGGCTGATGTTTTGGAGGCCTCAGTGCCACGGGATCAAGGGAGAAATTATCAATCTAGACCAGGTAGGACGGTAGCACCCCAAGGTCAGGGACAAAATGCCAACTCAAAGCAGGGGGCGCCACAGTTTTCCCGGGGCAATAGAAGGTTTAAATTTACAGCAGATGGGAGACCCATTTGCTCGTATTGTCACAAAGAAAATCATGTGTATAGAAATTGTTTTGCAAGGAAGCGCCAGGAAGCTTCTCAAAGTGGTGCAGGCAACAGGCCTCATCAGGGAAACTAGATAACCCCAGTGTTGAATGTGGAGACTCCTCACTGGGTCAAGATGATGTAGTGGACATTATGCAAACCCCAACTATACCACTGAGATTTCACAATACATGTATTTGGGCCATTTTAGACACCGGGGCTGATGTATCAGTATTGTCAGCAGAAGTGTTTGAGAAGCAAATCCCCGATTCATGTAAAGGGCCATTAAAGTCCACAAAATTTGCTCCGGGTCAAATAGTGGGAATTTCGGGTCAACAATTAGAAACTTTAGGCGTAGCTAAACTGACATTTAAAATTGGTCCTACAGAATGGCAAGTGCCATTTGAAATAATACGTGGGATGACAAGCAAAGTGCTTTTAGGTAGTGATTTCTTAGCACTCTCCAAGGCACAGCTAGATCTTGATCAAAGAACTTTAAAACTTGGCGATCACATTGAAATACTGCACAAAAAATCAGAATTGGCAAAGGTAGCTTTGGTACAGATTAAAAAGAAGACACATGTTCCGCCATGTTCGCAAACAATTTTGTCTGCTGATATAATAGGAGATTGGCAGCCAGGCCCATGCTTAGTCACGCCATTGGATAACAGTCCAGTGTTTCATGATTTACCTGGTGTAATGGCTCCCAGTCTCTTGACAGAAGTCAGTGATGCAGGGAAGGTGCCAATCGAAATTATCAATTGCACAGGGCGGTCGTATGCTTTGAAGCCTGGTATCTCAATTGCTCTTGTGCAATCTTTACAACAAGCTGAAGTTAATTTGGTAGACTGCCTGAACGGTAACAAAAACGTTGAACCTGTTGGTTGCATAAATGAGGTGACTACTTTTGTTAAGGAACAGTTGTGGTCTGTGGTATTGGGCAAGGAACACAGCTAAAGTAGCTTCTTTGTCTAGACTTTTATTACACTGCTCTACCTACAGAGGGCAGCACAGGCTGAGGCTGCCTGGCCAAGGGAGCATGCATTATCATATCTTGTATATAAGAGGAGGTGTCCAGAAGCACCCTGTAACATCCCCTTCGTATTATAAAAAAGAACTTAGGATTACGATGAGGTCAACTTAGTGTTGACATGCAAGTTGTCCTTAAAATGTCTGTCATCTGATAAGATAACCTCACATAAGATCTATGTAAATGTCTCCGGAAATGTCTATTCTATCAACCGATCAAACTACGAGCAAAGTATGATTTGGCTCATCAACCTATATGGAGTTGTTGAATGACCACAAACGTACATTCAGGCAGTCCAATCACACTGAGGGATCAAAAATTTTTGGTTTTTTAACAGGACGACCAGATTTAGTGGTATAGGGTTCTGTAGCTGGCAACTGTCCACTTAAATGTGGGATAAGACCATTGTGACAGTTGCTAGAGTCCTGTGGCAAGGTACTGTCAACAGCAGCTGGAGTAGGATCCTTATTGGTAGGTTGTCTCGCGGTATCGGTACTTGCTGGGGGCTCCATGTCGGCTATACCTGTAGGCACGGCTGGTGGATGTTGAGCTATCGGAGCATGATGAGGTTGTGCGGGTGTCGGGAACATGGTAACAGCAGATGGAGATACATTTAACTGTTGAGAAGGTGGAGGAGCTGCTAGACGGATGTGAGCACGGTTGCGCCTTGTTTTGCCTGAAGAAGTCTCTACCACATATGAGCGTGGTGTATTTTGTTTTATTACAGTGCCGTATAGCCAGGGCTGTCCTTTGTTATGTGGTGACGGCTTGAGATATACAGAATCTCCTGGTGAGAGATCAGGGAGCTCTGTAGTGGCATTATTGTCATAGGAGCATTTGGCTTTCTGGCGTTTAGTCTCGATTTGAGACTGAATGAGATTCGATTGGGCGCTATCCGTGATCAACAGCTGTTTTGATATAGGTATAGTGGTCCTTGTTCGGCGTCCTATGCAGCGTTGAGCTGGACTGAGGGAGTGTCCCTGTTGAGGGGTGTTCCTGTACAGCAGTAGAGCCATATTGAAGTCTGTAGATTTTCTCATGAAGTTCTTGACCACCTTGACTGCTGACTCAGCTTTACCATTTCCTTGAGGCCTTTATGGGGAAGATGTCACATGATTAATCCCATATTCATCACAAAATTTAACAAACGTGGCACTGGTGTACTGGGGAGCGTTATCGGACAAAAACGTTTCTGGGATCCCGTAACGTGCAAAATGGGCTTTGGTTTTCTCCACAACAGTTTCTGACAGAGTATCTGGGAGTTCATCTACCTCTATAAAGTCGGAGAAATGGTCAACAGAGACCAAGTAGTTTTGTGACTTATAGGTGAACAAATCTTGACTCACAAACTGCCAGGGATACTCAGGTATGGGTTGGGACAGCATTGGTTCTTTAGAATGCTGTGGTGCATATTGCGCACATTGTCCACAGTTATTACACATGTCTTTTATGGCTGCTTGCATGCCTGGCCAGAAGATTATGTCCTTACACATTCTGATGTTACTCTCAGCTCCTGAGTGGGCGGCATGTACTTTGGCAAGCATGGTTTTTTGCATGGGAGCTGGTATAACTGCTTGGGACCCGCGATATATTATCCCATCTGTGATTGACATTTCATCCCGGAAATTCCAATATGGCGTGAGAGAGACATGCAACTTAGATTTATCCTTGGGCCACCCATTAGAGATGACCGTGGCAAGGTGAGCCATTGTTGGGTCCTCTTTAGTGGACCTCTGTAGTGCTTGCATTGTTTTGGGTGTAAGTTCGGAATTTGGCTGCCGGTCACACTGTTCAATGTTTACACGGAAAAGCTCAAAACTAGTCGGTGTCGACTCATTCCTGGTGAGTAGGGGGGCCCTTGAGAGAGTGTCTGCTAATACTAAGGAACTGCCCTTTTTGTATATGATATTAAGTTTGTAGCGTTGAAGACGTAGCATTAGCTTCTGTAGGCGTTTTGGGGCTTTGGCCAGGGGTTTCTTGAATATTGTTTCGAGAGGCTGATGGTCAGTGTGGACATTTACCAATTTTCCATACAGCCACAAGTCCCACTTTTCACATGCTGCACATATAGCAAGAGTTTCTTTTTCAATTTGGGCCCACATAGTTTCGTTGGGACGCATTTGGCATGACATAAAGGCTACCGGCTGGAGCTTTCCCTCTGGGTTTGGCTGTAGAAGGGATGCTCCCAGAGCTTTGTCGGAGGCATCTGTCTGAATAGTTATGTCTTTTGTTGGATCAAAGTACGCTAGGCATGGGGCACTAGCTATGAGTTTTTTGGCATTGCAGAAGGCTTGATCATGGACAGAAGACCAGGAGAATGTTGTGTCGGTCCTTGTCAAGTTTTGCAGCGGTTGAATAACAGTAGATAAGGAGGGACAAAACGAAGTCAGGTAATTGATCATTCCAAGGAATCTCTGAACTGCATGTTTATCCTTGGGTGTTGGCATATCTTGGATTGCAGTAACTTTGGCTGGGTCAGGCAATACACCATCAGTTGTAATGATGTGTCCCATGAATCGTATTTTGTCTAACTTGAATTGAACTTTGGATGGATTCAATTTTAACTGTCGCTGTCTCACTCTATTCATGAGGGCTATGAGGTTGTGATCGTGATCAATATTGGCTTCTTCCTCGGTGTCGCCAAGGCCAAATAAAAGGATGTCATCGTGAATATTGGCAACACCAGGGAGGCCATCAAGGGCCTCATGCATCAGTTTTTGGAACTCCTCAGGGGCAGAGGACACGCCATATGGTAGACGGAGCCATCTGTACCGGCCCCAGGGAGTTTGCATTGTGGTCAATTTGCTAGACTGATCGTCGAGTTCCACTTGCGTGAAGCCGTCAAGTGCGTCCAGTATTGTAAACTGTTTGTATTTTTTGTTGCTGAAGGTAGGTAAAATTTCCTGGATTGTTGGAATGGGATATTTTGGAACAATTATTGCCTTGTTGATAGTTTGGCTGGGATCCAGGCATATACGAATCTTTGTCTCACCATTTGGCTTCATTTTCTCAACTACGGTCATGTTAGAGCACCAGTCAGTTGGTTCGTGTACTTTAGTGAGTTTTCCAGCCAAGACCATTTCGTCCAATTTTTGTTTGGTCTGTGGGCGTTTTGAGACTGGTAGCCTATGTACACCTGCATGAACGGGGGTGACGGAGCTGTCCATTATGAAAGACACTGGGTTTCCTAACTTGCCCAAGCCTTCAAAATTGTCAGCGTAGTTCTTTAACAAATAGTCTTTCGTGATGGATCCAGGCTTAGCTTTGTTATCACTCATCACACTAAGTTCAGCGGTAGCGTGAGGGGCTGAGAAACCTTTAGTGGCACTCACTCTGTTCTGATCAAAGCTGACTAATTTAAGCCGAAGGGAGTCTTTAAGACCAAGTAGAGCTGGTTTATTGGCATCAGTATTGATAACTTCAAAATCAATTGTGTCAAAGCAGTCTGATCCTTCATGAAGTAAGGTAACCTTGCCAATAGGTTTTATAACACTGCCCGAGTAGGCTCGAAGAGTGGATTTTGAAGACAGGAGTTTGGCGTTGAGCTTCGTGAAGATGTAGTATGGCAGGGTATTACAAGTTGCAGCTGTGTCAACCTGGAATTCAACGTTGGTAAAGGTATGGCCATCTACTGATAGGGGAAGAGAAGTAAAGAGTTTGTTGGGTATTTTGACAACAACGGAATCTGTTACATGTATCTCTTCAAGAGAGAGAAGAGTATATTGATTTCTGCCAGTGTCATCATCAGAGGGTGGATCTTGAGGCACAGTGCATTGTGTTGACAGCTGGGCTTCAAGGGCACCCTGTAACAGAACCCAACCAATGAGCCTGTGAATTCAACTTGTCCAGATGTAGATTTATCGCACCTTGCACCAGATCAGAGAAAGCAATTGAAAGCACTTTTATGTAAATACAGTGACGTGTTTGCCAAGAACGAGTTTGATATTGGACACGGGCCGGACTTCTCAATATGCATAGATACAAAAGATCAGTCACCTATACAGCAGAGAATGTACAGAACGCCTCTTAATTTAAAGTCCGAATTGGAAAGACAAATTGAGGTGTTACTTAAGGCAGGAATAATCAGAAATTCCAACAGTGCGTGGAGCAGCCCTTGCCTGCTGGTCCCAAAACCCAATGGCCAATATAGGTTAGTGATGGACTATAGGAAACTTAACAATGTCATTCAAAGAAATTCATATCCCCTGCCCAATATTGAAGATATATTCATGCAGTTGCAAGGCGCTAACACGTTCTCCTGTCTGGATTTATTTTCCGATTTTTTCCAGCTAAAAATAGACGAGAAAGACAAGGATAAAACTGAATGGATATGTCATAAAGGACTGTTTGAGTTCAATCGGTTGCCACAGGGATTAGCAATTAGCCCAAATTACTTTGTAGGATGCATAAATCAGGTGTTTGAGGGTGCCAGTGGTCATTTAGCTGCCTACATGGATGATTTGCTCTGTCATTCAAATTCATGGCATGATCATCTTGTGCATTTGGAGGACACATTTATTCGTTTACGCAAGAATGGTCTTAAACTACGCAGTTCCAAGTGCAACTTCGCGCAACCAAAGGTGAAGTTTTTAGGTCACATTATTAGTGAACAGGGCATCACACCTGCCCTGGACAAGGTAGAAGCAGTAAAGAAAATATCTGCACCTAAGAATGTCCGTGATGTAAGAGGCTTTCTCGGAATGATAGGTTATTACAGGAAGTTCATACCACAATTCAGTGAGATAGCCAGACCACTAACAAAGCTCACCGGCAAGAATGCCCATTTTTATTGGGGAGAAGATGCTGATTTTGCCTTTGAAACTCTGAAAACAAAGCTTATGGAAAGTCCTATATTAGCATACCCAAGAGTTGATCTACCTTACGAGCTTTATGTAGACAGTTCGTCATATTGTGTTGGTGCTTTGTTATGCCAATCATTTCCAGAGGGACAAAGAGTAATTCAATATTTGTCACATCAATTGACAAAAGGGCAACAAAATTGGCCCTGTATTGAGCGAGAAGGGTTTGCAGTGGTGTATGCAATTCAAAAACTACGTCATTATTTATATGGCGCTAAGTTCACTGTTTACACCGACCACAAACCACTGAAAAGTTTATTCAGCAGCCAAATGAAGAATACTAGGGTGCAGAGATGGGCAATTATGTTGTCTGAATACAATTGCACAATTGAATATATCAGGGGTGAGAGGCAGAAAGCAGACATGCTTTCACGCCTTGTTGAACATGAACCCTCCGATTTGACTACAGGTGAAACTATTGGTGAAAATGACTTAATCAGTGTTGATATTGAGGTTATAAATACTGATGTAACCCCCCCAGATATCCCAAGTACTTCACCGGGAAACTCCGAGGAACAGTCCTTGGAATCGCAAGCTGATATTGATCAATGGCTTGACACACTTGTGACCTTACCTCCCAAGGAAGGGCTCAAGCAATTACAGGGAAATGACAATGAAGTGGCTAAATTAATAGACAGCATTTTAGAAAAAGGAGAAGGTTCTAAATTTAGTCACGAATTTATAGTGGAAGACAATTTGCTTTATCATCTTGCAAATCCTGTCAGGTTAGATCCTGACCCAAGATTACAACTTGTTGTACCAACAAAATTGACACATGTCATCCTAGAGTCGTATCACGATAGATGTGGTAATTTGGGAATTGACAAAACATATGACAGCATACGTCGCAGATACTGGTGGAAAAATATGTATAAAGATGTTGTAAAGCATGTGAAGAAATGTTTGGTGTGTAATTCAAGAAAACTGAAAAGGATTAATCCTGAAATGCAAGATTTACCCTTGCCAAATGTTCCGTTCCAAATGGTAGGCATCGACACTTGCGGTCCTTTCCCTGAGAGTAATAGTGGCAATTTGTACATAATAACACTAACTTGTCATTATTCAAATTATCCTGAGGCATACCTCGTGCCAGACAAGCGAGCTGAGACGGTAGCGAGAGTCCTAATAGAGGATTATATACCAAGACATTCATGTATGTCAGTTTTAATTAGTGACCGTGGATCAGAATACCTAAATCACGTCATAGACTGTTTATCTGAAGAACTAAACATTGTGCGTGTGCGCACAGCTCCTTATTCCCCAGAGGGAAACTCAAGAGCTGAAAGATTTCATAAGGTGTTGAATGATATGATTGCAAAAGCTCTTAATTCTAGAGATCATAGGGACTGGGATAAGTGTATTCCAGCTGCCTTGCTTGCATATAGAACTTCCACAAATGAAGGCTCACTACACAGTCCATATTTTTTAGTGTATGGACGAGACCCAGTTTTACCCCTCGACACCCTCTTGCAGCCAACTAGAAAATACATGGGGGAAGCTTATGTGCCAACCATGTTGCAACGACTGAATGTGGCTTTCACTCATGTGAAACATCACATGAAAGAAGCAAGAGATAGGAACAAATATTACTACAATGAGGGGGCAGAAAAGTGTACCTTTGAAGTAGGCGATGCTGTATATTACCATGATCACTCAGCTGTGATCAATCAAACGCCAAAGTTTGCCTCTCCCTGGCGACCTTTCTATAGAATAATAGAAAAACTTACTCCTGTTCATTTCAGGATACATCGCCAGTCAAATGGTGACACGAAACTGGTACATGCAAAACATTTAAGAGCTGCACATCCTGAGTCCGACTGGGATGAGCACAGGCGAGAGCCTAGAGAGGTGTGTTCAAAATATAACAAACCTACAACACCTCCTGAGAGAGTTTTCCCTGCTAGGCAAGCTAGGTTTGCAGTCCCCTTAGATCTGTCAGATGAAACCTCTGAGATCACAGTGAATACTGAACCAATAACGCAAGCAGGGGAAGAAGTGCAGACACTTCCCTCAACTGCCTTAGGCACTGAAAATGTGCCTGAGCCTGTACATGACAATGCGGCAACCCAGCCCTCCGGTGAGCCAGCAAGTACAGTACTTCCTGGCCATCGTTATGATTTGAGGTCAAGGCCTAAGCGTGGCCTTGATACAGAGGAACAGGCTGAAAGGCCTACTAAATGCCTTAGATCAGGTCTATCCAGTGTAACCCCTATGGAAATTGGACTGGTAGGAGTTAATCAGGATGGTTTGGTTCTAGGCGTAGTTATTGGAGTCTTTTTGGGATTGTTGATGTGGCTTATATTTGGGATAAGCATACATTAGTGTTCCAATATGAAATGAAAATAGAATGTTATGTGACTTGTTTGTCTTGGGCCCGTAGAGGGATAAACAAGATATGCTTATCATGTAAATTTATGATGTTACTTTCATTATTTGAGATTCATGATTCACAACAAGGAATATGCTGTTCCTTGTTAATTCCTATAATGGTGGTGCCTGTTTTTATCATAGGCTATGTTATTTTATAATAATGACAACTTAAGGGAGTAAGTTACCCTTTTGTTTGAAATCTTAAGGCAAGATTATGATGTTGATTTTATATGAATATGACAAATAAACTATCAGTCTGTACTGCAGATTGTTGGTAATGTTAGAATAGTAAGATTCCTATATTATGTGTTAAGTGCAGTCAAAGATGCTATTCCTTGTTATGGAGAATTATTGTGCACACTTCTCCGTAAGAAGTCTAGCATATTTGCAAAATAATGAAGTTACTCTGTAGTACAGCATCATGTTAATTAGTGACCCTACTTCTGCTCTATGGCTTTCCAACTTCTTTACCTGAGAGCAAGACCACTTTGTTTATACTCTTTCACTCTTTTTCTGCACTTGTCCCTCACTCATACTTCCCTTTATCTTACACTTTTTCATCCTATTTCTTTCTATAGGCGCCATGGCAAACTGTAGACTATCGACTCTTCTCCTCCTTTTCACTTGGGCCACATTGACTGCTGGCGAATCAGGAGTTTACTTCACAAGTCAGAATGAAATTTATGGAGCCTACGGTTCGTGGGTGTTGACCTTCACAATTGATCTGCGGCCTTATATCGAGCAGCTCAATTTATTGCATAGAGAAATTAATCAGTTTGAGACTTTAGTGGCACCAATTAAAACTGGTAACTTCCCACACGTACCTGCAGGTAAGCGCAAACATTATGCTATTTTGGCAAATGGAACCTCTAACCCAATAGATGCTGAACTGAAACAGTTTTATCAAGAATATAATAATATTAGGGGTGTCTGGCAATCTATTGAAGTTTTGTTACACAGTAGATTCCCAAGGACACGTGATCCATCAAAGCCAACAGGTGGCAGACGTGTGAGGACGCGCAGAGCACTGTTTCCATTTATGTCCAAGGTCTTACATTTTTTGTTCGGGACGTCTTCTGCATCTGATTTACGACAGTTAAAACGAGCTATTACACAGCTCGGAGAAACCCAGTCAAGCATAATTCATGTTTTAGATAGAAGCGTTTCGCTCTTGAATAAGACAAATATAGCGCTTTCTGACAATAGACGCGCTATTAACCAATTGACGAATGTGACCACGCGTATCGGGAATTTTGTGCGTGATTTACGCCATAATTTCAGGATATGCAACCCGTAGTTATTTTCAATTCTCTGCAATCAAAATTACACCACTGATTTCGTCTTGTATCATCCAGCCTGACCCAGAATTATTGGGATCTGGCAGTCATGCGTGATGAGATATATAAAGTAAATCAAGGTCACTTTCCTCTGTCATTGATACCTCCTAAACAGTTTATAGTGTTCTTGAGAAAAATTAAGAACAGTCTTCCTCAGGGTTACGTCTTGCCACGCCATGCTTCTGCCGATTTAAAATGGTATTACAGTAATTTACAAACCTTGTTCATTCCAGATGGAAAAAAGTTTCATGTTGTCTCGAGTATACCATTAATACTAGAGCGAGCACATTTTACTTTATATAAAGCTCTTAGTGTTCCTATTTTTCATGATACTTCAAAATTCAAGGCACAATATGCTCTAGAAGCAGATTATGTGGCCGTTTCTCGAGATAAACAGTATTTTGCCATTCTAAATTCTATAGAAGCTCAACCCTGCATTCGTCCAAACATTTCCTTTTGTCCTCTTATGAAACCAATCTACGCTTACCGCAGTTCACCGAACTGCGTAATTGCCCTATGGCGCAATGATGAAAAGCTTGTACAACAACTCTGTGTCAAAAGATTTCTACCGCGCAGTAATTACCCCACAGCCTACTTCTTGGCTGTCGGTCGCTGGATTATTTCGACTCCTTTTACCTTTGAATTCACTGTTATTTGTTTAAATGATGGGTCAAGGCCTATAAAGACAATTCAAGCTCGACCACCACTTACTGAAATTACATTGACTCTTGGCTGTAAGGCCACCAGTCAGTACATAACATTGTTTCCGGTATATGACCGTTTTTCATCGTCTGTTGTTCACCATGCTACAGTTGCTCTACCTGACATTTCTAAATACAGTTTTAATATTTGGAATTTATCTGCTTTATCTACCCAAGAAAATCAACTGGGGCTAGATCTGACTCAGGTATGGCTGCGTAATATTGATGGACTAGATACCACTGAATTGAAATCCGCTGTAAATGATCTTAAACGTAAAGTACAGCCTCCCCAGTATCAGTTACACAAGCATATGGGTTTTGTTACGGAAATACTTGTGGTAACCTTTATCGTAGTATTTGCTATCGTTCTTACTATTCTTTACTTTACGTTTCGCAATTTTAAAACCAAAACAAAATTAAACACTCTGTTGGCTGAGGATTCTCATGATAAGACTGGTTCTGCTTCAGTTCTGAACTGGTGTATCCGTATAAGTAATTGTTGTCGCAGCTCTTTTTCCAGCCCACCAGAGAGAAATATCGAACTAACAAGTGACAACGAAGACACTACATGTGCTAGTGCCACACAAGAGGAACCATAATGGCTCTGTCAATTTGTAAATACTGTCAGACTCCATTAACGCCAGACGACATATGCACTTGCAAGGAGGAAGGTGAATACACCGATACGGACGATGACTCGTATTAACAATGTGATGCTGCCTACACATGATTGCGATGGTTGGTTGTGCCTCATTACACATACGATACAAGATCAATTACGCTTGGAGCGATCAAGTGAAAGGGCAAATGCCTGCATGATCGCTCTTTATCACTTCTATTCAACTCATCCACTCAACTCTTGAGGACTTATAGACCAACACGCGCCACCCTTCACCTGTTATTGTCTGGACCTCTGTTGTGGACTGATAGGGCTTGATATGCCTTGCGCGTGTAGTGCCCTGGGCGGGAGCGATATTTGCGTCTCCTTGAGATGTGTGCTTCTGCTCTTGGGGTATGCATGCAATTGGTGTTTCAGCTCTACGATACCTGTTTATTCATCAACTGGACATACTGCCTGATGGGTTCCCACCTCGCCACCTGATTAAAGTCACTCGAACTTCTTCACTACCTGGCGTTGCGCTGTGGACTAATATACCAATATATTCTTAATAATGTTGCATTCATAATTGTCTATGGATTTATATGTATATAAATGATGCTGCATTAATATTTTCTGTCATAATATCAAAATATACGCTCATGCCTTAGTTGTGACAATGTTTATTAATCACCCACGTTATATTTGAGTTGCTGGCTTCCAGATGGACATGATTATGAACGTTACATTTCATCCGCTGATTATGACGATGAACATTTCGTATATCACACATTGGAGGACCAATGTTGAATTTAATGGGGGGCATATGTAACAAAGTATGCTCTTCAGGGAAATTTTTATAATTTCCAAAACTTTTAATTTCATATTGTTGCATTATTTTCAAGTTACAGTATTTCATGTATAATATGCTACTGGCGTGATACCCCACCCTTCAAGTAAGCATCTCGTAAACAACTCCTTATTTGGACATTCTTACCTTCAAACTTGTTTCTATTTCTAGTTGCTGGTTGTTGTAAGTTGTTCAAACATGTTTCTGAGACCTTATATGGTAACGTTATCCAAGATTCGACTCTTTTAATTATTTTATTACCGACATTCCAATCTACGTCATCTCTATCTTTCATAAAACTATGAAGTATCACAGGATCACGCCAGAGCTGGGCTGTCCGTCTTACTGTACAAGTATTGCTCTGGGGTAAGCTGCCTCAGTGGTGATAACAACTTTGAATATTCTTGGACTACAATACACGGTCTTCATCTTCACTCACCACATACCGAGTTGTCTCTTCATTTGAAATACTAAACACAACGAGAGTACCACCTTTACAATACGCAACGTTACATATGCCTGTGATACAGTGGAAAACGCAACAAAAGCTACTTTCTAAGATGTACATGACACTACCCACTGAATTTGCTTCATGAATCATGATCTGATCATGATATTGCCTATGGATTTACTCCGAAACAGTTTTGAACGATGAAGTATTCATGACATCTTAAATGAAGAATTAAGTCTTTAATTAATTTTAGTTGAATTAGACACTTGGGTAAACGTATTTGGATCATGTTTTATATAAATAAATACAACCTATAATGCTGGATAAGTGCACATTTACATGTAGGTACATCATATATTGCTGGACCTGTTGAAATTACGTTTGGAGATTCTTCATTTAAATGGAAGTGTTTGAAATGTATAGTGTTTGAATGCATTTGTGAAAGAGTTTGAAATAGTTCGGATATTTGTTCAACACCTTTGGAAAGTGTTTGAACGCGTTTAGAGAGTGTTCAGTAGCTTTGTAAAAGTGTTTGAGATTTTTCCCAAATGCTTTCCAAACGCTTTCCAAACACATTCCAAACGTTTTCAAACATTTCCAAACACAAGCCAAACACCAGCAAAATGCGAAAGAAGCGTTTGGCTGTTAACTTTTAGCTGGGCGTAACTGTAAGTACCGGGTTTTCTAGAAGTCATGGTGGATCTGCTGAAGATGCTAGGTTCACCACAGTGGGACTGGACTAAGAACATTTTAAGTTCAATGTGTCGCACAACATCAAGGAAATCTATCTCGCTCATGATTCATTATTTTTACAAAACTTCTTGTCTTGGTGTTATTTACTCATTAGCCTCGATTTCCTTCGTGTTGTTAAACACATTCAACCTAGATGTTATTTATGCTAAAATAGAAGTTCATGCTGATATACTTACAAACTTTGTAGGAACAGGGCTCCCAAAAATTTTTCAAAACACTTTCTATAAGAATCCTTACTGGTCAGATTTCTGCCCAGCAGATAAAGATATGAATCAATAAATTCTTCCATCTTGTTCAGTAGGATCGATTCACTTGGACTCCTATCGCATGTATCAGTCAGATTGAACTCACTACAAAAAAAAGCAACAAATCAAATCACGTAAGAAAACTTGTCTTTTCCGCTGAAAGTAGCATTAATGTACATAATTCATTATTATATGAACACAGCCAGAGAAACAATTTTTTTACTAGAGGGCTGTGTGAACAGCCTGTGCTCAGCTGACCTAAGCTAAGTTGTTCACAAAATCAAAGTTACAACTAAAAAGACCTGTCTAGAGTTTTAGCAAAAACACACAACAATCATTAAATAAAATTAAGAGGGCTGTGTGAACAGCTTGTGTGGTCAGCTGACCTAAGCTAAGTTGCTCATAAAATCAAAGTTCCAACTAAATAGACCTGTCTAGAGTTTTAGCAAAAAACACACAAAAATCATTTTTAAAAAAGGACTGTGTGAATAGCCCATGCTCAGCTGATCTAGAAATCATCATACATGTACTTGTGGCGCTGTGAACTTGGGAAAGGATCAAGGTTGTGCATGTACTGAGTAAGTCTAACCTTTATGGAAGAACACTAAAATTAATACATGTATTTGCAATATCAAGGTCCCAGGTCAAAAAGTTCTCAAGTTACAGTGAAGAGTAAAATTCATGTATGTGTATGTTGCACTGTGATCTCAGAAATGAAGTCAAGATCACTCATGTACTGTCTAAGCATGACCTTAGAAAAATTAACATACACAACATCAAGGTCCCAACTCAAAATAGATCTCAAGCAATCAAGTGAACAGTAAATTTCATGTCAGTGGTCCAGTGACCTTGGGAACGTGGTCAAGGTCCAAAAATTGCTCCAGCACGACCACTTACACAAAACAGCCATTCCATCTGATTACTGAAAACAACAGAAAGTGACCAAAAACAACCAAAAGTAACCGAATGCAACTGAAAACAAGCTATTTTCAGATACATATACAGTGGTCCCTGTCTTGGGAGACCATCCCTAGGGCAGGTCAAAATGTGGTCTCTCAAAACAGGTGGTCTTTCATTAGAGGTATAATAACATGGAAAAGATAGCACAGTGTTCTGAGAGAGCGGTCTTAAAAAGATATGCGGTATCTCATTGGAGGGGTCTCTCAAGACAGGTACCACTGTACAGTAAAACCTCTCTAACCGAATACCTCCGTATACCGAACACCTCACTATACCGAACACTTTTCACTGGTCTCAAGGGTGTTCGGGACAGGGAGGTTTTACTATATACCAAAAGCAAGCTTTCATTTACAGTGGACAGATGTGCAGACGTAGGTCACTGTGCGCACTTGTGACCTTAATTTCTGAATTGTTCATGCTTCTTTTATATGGAGTCATTATATTTATCTATCCTGGAGCATTTAAGTTATTCTGGCTACATGAAATACAGAAAAAGATAACCATACAGACATCACCAGCCCACTAATCTATCTAGGAGCATGAATATTATCCTACTGGAATCAAGTCTATCCATGAGCTTTGAAGTTATCCTGGCTACATGAAACGGAAAAAAAAAGATGACCATATAGACTCACCAGCCCACAAATCTATCTAGGAGCATGAATGCTATCCTACTGGAATAAAATCTATCCACGAGCATTGAAGTTATCCTGTCTGCATGAAACACAGAAAAAAAAAAGATGACCATACAGACATCACCAGCCCACAAATCTATCTTGGAACATGAATGCTATTCTACTTGAACCAAATCTATTCAGGAGCACTGAAGTTATTCTGGCCTCAAGAAACATGAAAAAGACATCAACCCGTAAATCTATCTAGGAGCATTAATTCATGCTATCCTAAGAGAATCAGATCACTCTGGTAGCGTAAAAGTTTACCTGGCTACACGAAAAACACACACACAAAAAAAAGGACAGGACGGACACTGCCACCCCACAAATCTCTCCCCCTTTTTTCTCTCTTGTTATTATCATCATTTTTGTTGTTTTTATTATTATAATTATTATTATTATTATTATTATTATTATTATTATTATTATTATTATTATTATTATTATTATTATTTTTATTATTATTTTTATTATTATTATTATTATTATTATTATTATTATTATTATTATTATTATTATTATTATATGTGAGACATCAAACAGTACATTGTGAAGAGTGTGTAGCAGATAGACATTAATGCAATGCAAACTACCAGCACATCTGATAGTACAGTGGTACCTCTCTTGAGAGACCCCTCTAATGAGACACCACATATCTTTTTAAGACCGCTCTCTCAGAACACTGTGACATCTTTTCTATGTTGTTTTACCTCTAATGAAAGACCACCTGTTTTGAGAGACCACATTTTGACCAGCTGTAGGGACGGTCTCTCAAAAGAGGTACCACTCTATATGTTTCACCTTGTTGCATGCAAGTAGAAAGATACTGAAATATGTCACTTGTGGTCTATGCCATTGTGATACTTTGTGTATAAAATCCTGTTTCAATATGATTCATGTTGGATGCAGTTTCATTGTAACAACAAATATCCTCAGAGATGCATTTGATTATGAATGTTTTCTTTTTGATTTTATCAGGTTTATGTTTAACGATTGCAACCAATTTGCTTCTTGATCGATGACAAGTAAAATGTTTTCAAATGCTAATGTTGATACTGAATATAATTATTACTCATAGAGTCATACACACAAACATATCACAAGAAATATTGTTTTTAACTGGGAGAAATATGGTTGTTCATGGCGGATGGTGTATTCACTTTGCATAACTTCTTAAAAGAAACATTATCAAAAGTATTTATAAACAACACTCTTCGTTTTTATTATTACTACGGCTGTCTTTTCTTACATCAAGACTGGAGCAAACAATTTCTGGTATCTTTTCCTAACTCATGTCGGCGGTAAATTTGTTCCACAAAATCGCCAGCTTAGCTGAAGTTCAGGCCATAGCCAGGTCCAAATTGAAAAAAAAAAAGAAACTGGCTTTTTGTGAAACTCAAACCATACAGATAAATATTTATCTGGCCGAAGTTTCTAGCGTAGCAGACCCAGGGCCTTTGACCTCTGGGATGGCACCACCAACAAAATACAAATATGACAGAGAGTCCGCAAAGTAGACAATAAAACAAAAAGACATAATGAGAGAAAAAACTTTGTTCTGATTACCCTACCTATCTGCATTTTTTTCAAAAATATCTTGACCTTTGTGCACTTCTTAAATCCAAGGTGTATTTTGGGTGTGTTTTTGGTATATGGAGAGCTTTCTTATGGCAAGACTATCACCCCCCCCCCCCCCCCCATATGAAGTTGATTAAATCCTGTAAAAACATAATTCAATATTGGGACATCCCAAGTGCCCCCACCCCTCTCCCACTAAGTAATGCTGACCCGGCCCCAAATTCATGTATGTATATGATTGCCGCCATAGCAGAGGTAAGCTGTGTGTATAAGTATAGATAAAGCATTCAAAATCTGTACAGTCAGATCAAATAACAAACAAACGAAATCCAATGAAGCTTGGGCCTTTTAACAAATTTTTATACCCCCACTTGGGGGGGGGGGGGAATTACAGCACTACCTGGTGCAGACTGATGAAAAGTAGGTGAACAGAAGCATCCCCCAGGTGATTTCAAAACAACATTCATCAATGACTGGTGAAAGTGAATTTGACTTGATGAAACCAAGTCACTCTCTCCCTCTCCCCCCCTCCCACCGGACCGAGGGAGTCGACCACCTTTACATCTCAAATTTTGAACTTTATGCATAGAGTGTGGCACATGTTTTATCAAATCCAGTATGAAAGTTTAGTATATTTTATTTTATAATCTCTGTATCAATAAATAACACACCACCCCACCCCCACCCCCCTGGATTTATTAAAAAAAAAAAAAAAAAAAGCCTTTATTTGGAGTTCTGCGTAAGATGTGCAAGACATCACTGGCTCAAGCTGTTACAGTAGTCCCTGTCACAAGAGACCCCTGTCGTGAGAGACCACCCTCTCATGACAGACTGCTTTTCAGAATCGCTAGTCCTATACTTCCCATGTTAATATACCTGTCATGAAAGACCATCTGTCTCATCAGACCACTTTTTTGTCACTGTATGGGTGGTCTCTGGTGACAGGGAACACTGCATCTAGTTTGAGTGTGAATTAGTGACCCAAGGGGCAGGTTCAACTACTCTGTTCATCTCTGGGGTACATGTAAGCTGTGCTTCAATCCAGTTTAGACGACTTTGCTTTCAGTATACGTTAGCTTTTTTTCTTCATCTGAATACATGTATTATACTTTTTTGTGACATTCGGAAATGTAAAGCAATCTTACTACTGTCTATAGAGTAATCATAACTATGTTACTTTCGGTTGTTTTAGGTCGCTTTCTGTAATTAGATGGACCTCAAAACAGCTGTAGACACTTACCAAAAAGTACATCCGTACCAAGTTTGACACAAATGTGGCCAAAATTATATAAGTTGTAAACATTACAAGAAAAATTTCCATTTTAGACTTTCCTATTCAAAGTTTTTTAAAGATTAAAAACAAAAACAAAAAAACATAAAAAATTCCATAAATCACTGGAGTATGGCAATTTGAATAAACCCACCAAAGGTAAATTGCCAACAATTTTGAAGTCAATCTGGTTGACGGTTTTGGAGAAGTCGCACAATGTGAATTAGAATGGAAAAAGTTGTTAAAAGTCAGAAATCCACAGCAGTGCCAGCTTGTGAACCACTTTGTTTGACCCTTCCTGTAAGGAACATATTCACAAAGTTTCAGCTTAATCTGAAGATGGTTCTGGAGAAGAAAATCACAAAATAGCAAAAAACACACAAACAAATAATAAAAAATGAGTAAATAATTTGCAGCACCAACAAATGAGCAAAATAGGAACTAGGAGTCCCTAGTAGTGTTCCTGTGTGATATCAAAGCAATTGGGTGTGCGGATTCGTCAGAGATTTTTTAAGGTGTGCCCACCCCAAAAAAAACCAATAATCACCGGTGCGTCGGTGCGTGACTATTTGAATAAACTTGGTAGAGACCCACCCAAGCTAAAAACGTTGTTTTTGTCCTCCACGTGTAAATAGACCTGTCCATACCGAGTTGTCCCGAACTTTTCCGGACCGTAATTAATTAGGCATTCCATTGTTGGCCTTATTGTCCAATCAGAAAGTGGCCGAGGCTGGCCCAGGCCATCATGTTCACAACGGATGCCACGGTTAACGCCAGCAATTACAGCATGGACTGTGCTGAACAGTGCAAATCTTTGACCTAAAATGTCACATCAGTGGTGAAACGTGCATTTATAGTCTGCTAACAGTTTGATTTTTCTTTAAATCCAAGCACATGCTGTGTTTTATCTTTCTTATCCTTCCACGTGTAATCCGACCAGCGTGGTCAGGCACAAAATGTAAACAAAGCAGGGTGCACTTCCCAAAGTGAACCGAATAAACCTGAGTCCTATGAACCGGTCTATTGTCAAACTTTCCGTCATGTTGTAGCCATATGCACCAATTGTGCACCAAATTTGCACCTAGACCATGTATAAATGAACTGACTGTGAAAAATGGGTGCACATTTGGTGCACACCTACTTTTCATGAAGGATTGCATCAATTGAGCACCAAAATTGCACATACCTGGACTAAAGGGATCTGTCCTGGCCTTGACATTCTCCACCTAGCTTTTATTATTATTATTATTTTTAATTGAACACTATAACTGCATTATTGGGAAAAAATATGACGAACTTGTCTGGAGCCAGACTAGGTGGCGTGCCATTATGAAATATCGGTATTTGTCACTCGAGAAGTGTTACATAATAGTGATGTGGCACTTGGGGGGTTAATAAAATATATAAATTTGGGCATGTACACAAGCTCGCAATCTTCCAAGTTGTATTTATGTGACTGATACAGGTCAGATTTGCTAAGTCAGCAGAAAACACAAGGTGACTTATCACCCTTCACAGAAAGTAATGGCAATTAATACACAAATCTAACACACAGAATCTGTGTGTTAGATTTCTGAGAAATTTTGTGAATTCAGCAGAATAACACAAAAAATTTCTAATTGCGACCTCTCCTACCGACTACAGAAATTAAGCATCAGGTCTCCTGCTGTAACTTTTCATTTTTCAAAAATATGGGCTTAATTTGGTAGGCATCCATAATTTTGAATTACTGTGTTTACACAGACACTAGCAACTGGAATTTACCTTCATACAGGCAAGCTCTTAACAGCACTATATCTGATCAGCCCCAAGGGACCGACCCACACTCTGTAAGCTAACAGCAAGCTTACAGAGCATGGGGAGGTCCCTTGGGGCTAATGTTTGATATAGTCTTATAGACTCTACTATTGATAAGACTTAAGGAGTTGCATCCTTGAGTGACCACAAGGGACACTTTGTATAGTATAAAATAGTACTAGTAGTATAGCATGATCGGGAAAAGGCAGGATTAGGTACGCCCGCATCCGCTGGGGGCGCAGCGATCGCGTATGTCTCAGTAAAAGGTTGTCCACGATATAGATCTAGTTTATTCCTCCATGATAGATCTATCAGTTAGGAATGCTGAACTGTTCGTTTGCACAGAACTGATATAGTCAGGACTTAAACTGATTTATTGTTACAGCATTTACTAGAGCTTCAGGAAGACAATTCCAATCGTTTATAACACGGATGCCGAAGCAGTGTCTTCTAATATCTTTCAAGGCATGGGGTTTGGTCACTTACGCAAGTACATAGCAGTATCACTATCAGTGTAATATGTTCAAAAATGTATCATGGGCTCCAAAACAAACCGAAACGGACATTCCCCAGGTATGGTAGTGTCCCAAATGAACCGAAACGGACATTCCCCAGGTACGTAGGGTCCTAAATGAACCAAAACAGACATTCCCCAGGTATGGTAAGGTCCTAAATGAACCGAAATGGACATTCACCACGATATTCTTATTCAAAAAGAGATATTCCATATATTGAATTATTTGTATTTGGGACAAGTGCATGGTGAACATGACTTGTTTGTCACAAGTTTCACTCGGCACGGAGAAGTGGACAAGCTTTATTTCCATCCCTAAGCAGCCTATATGAAACTGTATTATTAATGGAGGGTGAACTCATTTCATGACCCACTCCTCTTGCGTGATATACAAATGAGACAAATCATATTTTGAACCATGCAATATTATTGAATTAGAAAATGTCTAAACGAATTGTTGATGACCATGGAGGGAGGTAATGACAGTCTGCCCCATGTGATGCATACTTCTAAAACATGTATTTGACAGACAATAACCCCCCCCCCACCAATACCCCCCAACCTGGATACAAAAAATTAAAAAAAAAAAACTATATATATACTTATCTCCACTAAATTCAGCATTATGAACAAGAATAAACATCAACCAGTTGTATATGTTGTTAACTTCACATGCTTGGCTTTATTAATATCACCCATAATCTAATATTTATGATGTACTGCACAACTTAGCCTGAAACACTATACAGATACAGCAACTTCAAAATTGTTTGTGATCATATTTATACATACTTTGCTCAAATTTGTGAAACAGTGTCGTATGTGACCACAATTTTAACAAAATAGATTTTCATAAGAACTGAACGAACAATTTTCCTTTTTTATCCTGTCCTTTCCTTGGTAGCCATTAACTATGTATTTTAAGTTAGTCCGTATGAACTTCTTAGGTGTAGATCCCAAAGTTTGTCAATTTTTCTCCAGTTTATTGCGTCTCTCCAATTGACCTTCTCACTTTCACAGTCTAGTTTAAGATGTCTTCCTCTTGTCTTGAAATTAAAATTTCTGTGTAACTGCAAGGTATGTACAATGTACTTTCTCTTCCTGTGAAGCTGTAAATGTGAGAATGATACCTCACTGCCACCTTGATATTCTTGTTGTCCAAGTGAGGGCTAATCCACACTACCACTTGTTTGCTGCATGACCCTTTCCCATAATCTGTTGATTGGTTTAAATTTTTGCAGATGTTAATCAATTTTTATATAGATTTTTTTCTGATTTCTTGTTTCATCCTCACACAAATAAAGAAACAACAAATCAATTAAACAGCCCCTTGCATGGTGAAGCATGTACACTGCTTTAACCATATGAGCCATGAGCCCTAATAGTCAATATGAGCCTAAACGCATAAATCACGAGCTACAAAAAGGGTGTTCAAGTTTTTTTCACAAAACAATTTGCTAGTTTTCAGCAAAGTGAATTGCATGCTGAAATGTGTGACTATCTTTGTTGCGGAAAAAATCTGTACAGCTTTATGCATCTGCAAAAAGGTAAAACAATCTAACCACATGCACATACTTTAATATAAGGTGAGGGCTAGTCCACACTGCCACCAAATTATGTATGTACCACTTTTCTAAGTGAGGGTTAATCCACACTACCACTTGGATATTGCATTAATCATGCTTGAGCTACAGTTTGAAAAGTGAGGGCTAGTCCACACTGCCACCTTTCAGTGAATGCAGCTCAAATGCACCAGCTGACTGGACATCATACATGTACATGCAAGAAGGTTTTAAGGTAGAAGATGCATTGTGGCCCACATGCAGAGGTTTTGGTTTTACCGTGGTGTCCGTTTCCATATATTCACTCATAAAAATATAAATCTTCTGTTTTAAGCTGTGTAGTTTTCTTCCATACAAAAATAAACATTGTAACTAGATTTTTAAAAGCATGAGTAATGTTTTAGTCAAGAGGTCTGACAAGTTTGTGACAGAATAAACCAAATAATATTCAGGCTAGAAGCTTGAAAGCTCATTAAATAATACTTTGTATTGCAACTTAGAAGCAGAATATAGACTTAACATAAGTCTTCAAAAGGCAGAAGTCATGTAATCTTCGACTAAGATATAATGGGAATCTTAACCCTCCTGGGAATTTTGTAAAACATATTTTACAACACAGACAACACAAAAAGTTTAAGTCACACATGAAAAAATTTGCATGAGTTTTGTAAACTGATCTTGTGGACACAACTTACTTGAGGCAAGAGCAAGCAAGTTTACAAACTGACCACAATTTTTTCAAATTTTCAGGCAAGATGACAGCAAAAACGAAAAGTCAGAAGCCTTGTAATATTAGAATAAGATTTCATGAGAAATGTAATACAAGTTTTGAAAGCTCATTGTGAGTTTTGGAAACTTTTTTAACACACAGACAAAACTTGTTCACATTGTCAAGGATTGTCAATATCTCATGAAGATTTTTTTCCCTCTGATTTTTTGTAAATTTATCCTGTGGACAACACATACTGTAATTTTTACTGTGTACATTTTTGCCTTTTTTACATTCATTAAGTCATTTACATTTTTTGTACGTTTGAGCATACATGTAATATATAATCTTTTCAAATGTACATGTACTCACTTCATGCAGGTGGCAACATGCCAAATTAAGATCAAAGGGGGTGATTAACACAGTACACAAGTCGTTATGATATGCCTGCTAATGTTGTGTATCTCAGCTTGGTGCCCCCTCAAGGTTTGTGTATTATATATGGAGGGTAGCCCAAGTGACATCACACATCAGAACACTTACTGGAAATATAAAATAGCTCTAACTAAATACCTGTTTGAGAAAAAATGTTGAAAATTGGTCACATGAACACCTAAAATGACCATTAATGACTAAAAAAAGTAAAAACTTTCACTGCTGTTCCCCTTTAAGGTGCCATTCGCCCTATACAGAAGTCCCTGCTGTAAGTGGAACACTACTACCCTCTAGTGGCAGAAACCAGAATGAGGTTTTGGGTGCAAACCAAATCATGTCCCCATTCACCTACATGTTAAATGTGCCTACCTCTCTAGCTCAAATTTATCATTTAAAAACACATTTAAATGCACATAATGTGTCATCCTGTCAGGACAACTGTAGGACTACAACAGTGAGGGGAAAAACAGGCCTCCACTGTTTGATCCATTGTTGCAAAAGTTACTGTGATGTAGTTTGTTAATATGAAATAAGTTTTCATGGCAACATCTTTTAACAAAACATAATTTGTTAAATTCATATTTTAGAACCAGTCATTCATTCACCACGGCCTCTTCTTTTCCTCTCACCACAGGTCTGTAGTATTCCATATATGGCAGGGACTTGTGGAACAGGGTGTATTTATGTTCCCTAATGTGTGGACTATACTGCATGTTTTGATCAACTTTAGGAAAAGTATCAAACATAAACAACTTCTGGTGTCAGTATATTATTGCCAGATGTGGTGCCTTGACAATAGTCTGAATAGATGTGACCTTTTGGCACCGCCTTTTCCCAGAACAAACCCCAACTCAGTGTCATGCCAGCTAATTAAAGTCGCATTAGCACCTTCTGAGCCAGCCCTGGTACTCAAAGTAGTGACACTGGGTACGTTTCACTGCTCCATAATATATTTTGGGTTGGATGCCTGCTGGAAATACTATATAGGAGAACACGGTACCAGAAATGCAAGACTCATCACAGAATTACCACAGATTGGTAACATTACAAGCATTGTGGGATGATGCCTGACTGCTAATTAATTATAAATTTCTTAGGGACAGTTCAACATTTTCATCATTTTTGAATTAGTACTTACAGTACGCAAGGGGGGAGGGGGTTAAATGGGTCTGTACACTTGCACAGGATATGGAAAATGATGGTCATTATTTGGCCTGTTTTGTGCAATTTTGCTATGATTTGGGGGGGAAATCATCATTTTTAAAGTACTAATTTGGGGGGAGGGAGGGGGTCATGAAATTTAGTACCCGAAGTTCTAATTCAAAAATGATGATAATGTTGAACCATCCCTTACACACAGTTGTTCATACTTACTCAATAAAATTTAATCAGCTTTATTGTGTTTTAACGTATCCCTTGGTTACAGGTTTATATGTAGGCAGATTTTTGTGTCAAAATTATTTATGGAAAATTACCTCCAAAGTGTGATCACTGTTGTCTGCCACTAGGGGTGGTTTTATATTTAAATAGCAGGTAACACTGCATTACTACAAAGTTACTACTGGATGAAAAGATTTTAGGTATGGTACGTGTCAAAATGCTTAAACTTTTTGTTCAATGCTTAGTCAAATTGACTATACTAGAAAATGAAGATTGTACCTCTAGCCATAATTAATAATTTTGAAGTTGTTAGAGATTTAAATTGTTACGTTTTCTTAATTTGCATAATTTAAAATCCTAGAACTTTGGTTCATGGTTCATTTGATGCGGCTACGTGTATGACACAAACCTACGAATATAAGTTATGATTGCACCTCTATCCATAATTTTAAATTAGTCCTGAAACTAGTAAAGAATTTAAGTCCTTGTGGTTTATTGCAAAATAGAAAGGCACCTATATCCACATCAGGTCTGAAAATATTCATGATTTTAATCAAGTGTTTTCTTCAAACATCCACAAATTTAAGTGCCATTTTTGTACAACATAAGGCAGGGGTGATACATAATGCCTCATATTTTCCAGAAATTTAGCATGATGACAGGTTTTTTTTTTTTTTTTTTTTTATATATATATTTTAAAGTTGAGATCCCCATAAATAAGAACTTACAGGTCATCAAAGTCAATGTCAGATGTACACCTGCTTCAAAAATCTCAACATGATTCTAGCAAATGCATAGCGTCCACCATGACTGATTCAATGAAATGTTAAAACATTGTTTTGAATTTTACAACTGTGTAGGCCTAACAACACACACTGTGAAATCCTTTCCCCTGACATGTTTGTCCTTTGCATATACTTTTTGAAAGTGTGCCAGAGTCAAACCAATCATGTTAATGAAAGAAAAAGCATGAAAACTATTGCAGATGGAGCTTTAAATAGTGGAAACACATGTACATCTCATGTTTTTTTGGTAAGTTTCATATGCAATGGTAAGGCAACTTAGGATTAATTCAACCTCACCAGTGACACCTATATATATATATGTATATATATATATATATATGTTTATTGTCATTCATTGTGAATCCTCACATCAGAACGTCACGTAATGACTGAGCCTGAGTTGGGCCTTTATTTTTGGGTTATAACTGGCGGGAAAAGGGTTTAAATTCTCACATTAAGGAGATAAACAGTGAATTCCTCATGCTTTCATTGGTTTGATACACCTGTATTGGGCCATTATTTTTACATTTAAAAAAACTAGAAATTACGTTTCACCAGCAAGAAATTCCCAAATTCCGTTTCAGTAGTTCTCTCTGTATGTAAAACACACTAAGGCAAAACAGCAAATTCCATTTCAGAGGTGACAAGCAAGTTGAATAGAATAAATCATTCAACAGGCTTGCACCATTAAGGTAGCGGAGGCATACAATTTTGACAGTGGATCAAAAAATATTGGTATGTTAGTTGTTAATGCGTAGAACAAAGGAACATGTAGAGGAGGGGAGCAAATTCAGGGAACAGCCATAAAAATAGTGACACCCCCTTGGACAAGTTTAACTGCATGTTTCTTGAAACATAAAACCTCTTAAAGTTGTGATGGCTTCACTCAAAAAAGGGTTGATCGATTCATATAAAATAAAAAAGTAACGTAAAGATACGGTTCTAATGTTAGGATAGGTGTTTTTTTGGTGATATTATCTTTATATCTATTACTTTTGGAGCTCAACACTAAAGTTGTAGAAAGCAATTGCAACATAAATTCTTATACTATAATGAAAGCTAACACTATATTCTGCTTCTAAGTTGCAATACAAAGTATTATTTAAAGGGCAGGTCTCAAAATGGAAAACCAGATATATTTCACCTAATTTGACTTCCCTCTATACGATAACATGAAAATTACCACGATTTTCGGCTCTGTATTCAAAGTTATTGCTGTTTTAAACTGCTCATTGCATCCTTGTGAACAAAAAGCGGAGATCGTGCTTTTCCGGAAAGCGTAATGAATATTCATTAAAAATAGATCATGTGACCTAGAGTTGTCCAATGGAAAATGGCGGCACGCCCGAAGCAGGCCAGTCTGTATGTAGTCAACAGTGCTGCGTGAAATTCTGCAGCAAGACAAACTTGGACCGCGTTTCCTTGTTCAGTTACCCAAGGGATGATACTTTGTGGAAACAATGGGTCAAGTTTGTCAAATCATGGAGGTATTACCTCCATGGTCAAATGCAAACGAAGTGATGACTGGGTGCCTGGGTCTGGGATATACATGCATGCAATGTAATGTGTGCTCGTAGTACTGTACCATTTTATTATTCACGATTTCGACCATGTCAGGCAAAGTAGCTTAGTAGGCCTACTATCGAAGTCGTCAAGAGAAGACACACCAGCCCAGGGCACCAAGCCGCAGGTCAAAGTCAAAGTCCGAGTTTTCAACCTTATAACTGCGCATGCAGAATGAAGTCGACTCAACTCGGTTCTCTTCACAGACATGACTTCATGGTGTACAGTAATGACTGACAGCACATGACGACTTGAGCACCTTGGCTTGGTACCGGAGTCATTAATCTGTCAAACCAAATCCCCCCAATCTGTTTTCCTGTCTGTCTGATCACCCAAACATAAAGCTTTATTTTTTAAAGAATCAATTGCAGTTCTATGTGTCAAAGGAACTCCAAAAATCATGCAGAATTTGTCTGAAAATGCACTAAAAAAAAAAAAAAAAACAATACTGTTGGTAGAATAGCCTAGTAGTGATAAACACATATTTACTTTTTCAGCATTATTATTTTTCTTCCATTGTCAATGTCAAGGCTGTTGATATTTGGAGTGAATGCGATATTTAATACAGAGAAACTTAAACCCAATTCTGTAAGCCCATGTACCGTTTGAACACAATCAATGTGGCATATCAATAGTACATCTATATGAGAAAAAAAACACCCCATTGAATATTTCTATTGATTCTATAGATTTAGCTTTGACTGAATATTATCTATTTATTTTTTTTTTTGGGGGGGGCTTACGAGTTTGACCAGGGCTTTCAAAGTTGTCAGTTTTATGCAGTATACTTAATGGTATTGAAGATCTCATTCAGAAAAAAATTATCTCGTTGAAAAATTCTCACAAAGCATTTCAAAAAAGGTAACTTGTGTATTGCACAAACCTGGTCATGGATTTGATGGAATGGCACCACTATTGATGTGATCGTAAAAAAACAAACCCATTGGGAACTGTACTAAAATCTAGGTCAAGAATGCGCACAGCCGGACAGATGTACAACCCGAAAATAGAACGGGTCCCCCCCATGGGACCGACCCTTAAAAAAAAACAACAACAACAATAGCAAAACCTGGAGAACAGATTTATTGAAGTCAAGAATTCATAGTATTGGCAACGAGCACAGTGGTCATCCACTTGTAAGGCCTCTGTCAATAATGTGTCCATCCCTCTTAAAAGGCCATTCTTGTGAAAAAAAAAAAGTGTTGCATTACAATTACCTTGTCTGTATGTGGAAAGTGCATCCTTCTTGTAAGGTGGAGAGCACTTTTCAGCTGCAGTGGCAGTGGCCTTAGAAGGGGGAAAACCAATGTAAATTGAATTGTTACCCTTCTCAAGAATTTGTTTCTTATAAATGTACACAAGTTTTCGAATTGATCACAGTTTTTGGGCAAATTTGAAATTCAATCAACTGAATAATCATTTATATTTTCGAGGGCAAAATTCTTTTAAATAAACCCAAATCAGCATTTTCTCAGTTTTACTTGCTGAATTTTCAACATAGATATTAAATTCCCCCCCCCCCCCCCACCCCCCAAATATTCCAGACTACCACCACTCAGGAAAAAAATTGAACATTTGACATTTGTTGGTGCTGTAAATATAATTCATTGTGAAGATAATGAATATATTTTCTTCCTCTTCAATAAATTATCCATCACATACCATAGGTGGTGCCACTAGTATTTCACCTGAGATGGTCCGTTTCGGTTCATATAGGACCCTACCATACCTGGGGATGTCCGTTTCGGTTTGTTTTGGCATCCACCATACCTGGGATGCTCCGTTTCGGTTCGTTCAAGACCCTACCTACCTGGGGAATGTCCGTTTCGGTTCATGTAGGACCCTACCATACCTTGGGAATGTCCGTTTCGGTTTGTTTTGGCGTCCACCATACCTGGGATGCTCCGTTTCGTTTCGTTTAAGACCCTACCTACCTGGGGAATGTCCGTTTCGGTTCATGTAGGACCCTAACATACCTTGGGAATGTCCGTTTCGGTTTGTTTAGGAGCCCATGATACCTGGGATGGTCAGTTTCGGTTCATATAGGACCCAACCATACCTGGGGAATGTCCGTTTCGGTTTGGTTTGGAGCCTATGATACCTGGGATGGTCCGTTTCGGTTCATTTAAGACACTAAAATACCTGGGGAATGTCCGTTTCGGTCCTTTTCACTCCGTTTCACTCCGTTTCGGTTATTAGATACACCCCGCTTACAGCGTCGAATAATTGGTTGCGACGCAGCTGTTCACGCAGATCTCTAGTGTAGGTTCCTGGATCTAATTCTAACGCCGGCCTTACGAAATGAAAATCTTTCAACCAATCTCCTTTCAAGTTACGAAGTCTTTCGTCATTACATAATTTCAGAAAGTCTGTCCTCAGCGGAGTTTGTCCCCCAGACAACATATCACCAGTGAAAGCGTCCTTGATCATGTCTTCCAAATTGTCGTAAAGTTCTGGGGCCTTGCTGTTCATGGGGTGGTGCAACTGCACATCGCAGTATTCCGTGATAAACTTGTGTGCAGTGGTCCACTTTAGTAAATTAAACCTACTTGCCGCAAATACTGATTTTTTGCTTGAGGAATCTGAGAGAGAACTTGCAATCGATTCAGCACTGAAGCTATGTTGTTTAAGTTTTGATTCACATCTCATATTTCCAGCTGGTTCGGGCTGCAGTGAATCCGCCATATTGCTAGAACTGCAACGGTAAGTCTGAAGACAGGAGAGAGGTAGATGAGCGGGACACCAGTCACGTCAGGCACAGTCACCTCAGGGTTGAAGGGGTTGTCATGTGGGGTCAATTTAGAAATAAAACTACGGATATATGCAAATTTCTACACTCTGTGCTTGTCAGTCCAATTAATGATAATTTTGCTACATTCCTGTATCCAGTGAGCGGTTTATCCCTAATAGAACTATGTAGGTCAAACCCTGCCTAGTTCTGGTTTCAGTTGAGGCTGTTGTTTCCTTTGTGGCGTGTGGATAGTATGGCGTCTCATAGCTGCTCACACATGGTCACTTTCAACTGCCAGAATTCACTGTCCTGGTTCACCCTATCATTTCCCAGTTGTGTGTATAATGTTGCCAAAGAACAGTTCTGTCAAATGAACAAATTGTCTGGATAAGAATTCCAGTGTAATTAGACATGTGGGGGATCTACCAAGACAGACTCAGTCCGGGAGGGGCCTTCCCATGCCTTTGAATTAGGTTACAGGCGGGTCCATTGCTCTTACACCAAATTTGTCACCTCTGATTGACAGGTCATTTCCTTAGTTTTCTGCAGATATATATATGTATAGGAGTTAGATCACAAGCAAACGTACAGGATTGGCTGCAAGTGGGGCATGTCAGATCACCCGGCCAACCTTGATTGATGAATGACAAGCGTCACCAGGACCCCAGTCACTTAGAGACTGTTTATTGATACAGATTAGAGCTATCTGGTGTCACTTGGGTGTAAATTGGTTCATTTCAAGTGAAAACATATGTTTCCTGGTGGAATTTTGGTACTACAGAGGAGCCGCTGATGACAAGGGAGAGGTCACTTACTAATTAAGTTACTGCCGGGTCCACTGCACAAAGACACATATTTTCCTTTTCATGTCCTTCTGGATGTCTTGTCAAAACAAACCATGTCAAACTTTGAGCTCTAATTTGTGCCATTAAGCCAGAAACAAAGATTTTGTTTGCATCACTGTCTGTGATCAACAACCATCAACAGAGGCCATATAGGTCACGTGACCACCATAGCGCCTGCTCATTGGTTGCTGGCCAACTCCTGTCGTCTGCTGTAGGTACAAGCATGATGAGATAGTGTTTAAAGTGCCATAAAGTTTGTGTTGTGGTAATTTCTTAATTCTGACAGGAAATACCAAATGAAAGTATGCAGGAACCTTCAGAACAGTCCATGCTTACAGCTTTTGAGGGAATATATGTGAAATTCAGGATAAAAAGTCAGATTTTCTTTAATTTGGTGTGGTGAATATTTTACAAAATTCTTGCCATTCATTCAAGATTA
>CAXHWN010000584.1:47500-53000 GCA_964020975.1 Hermodice carunculata
GGAAGGCAATCAACTAGCCTTACTTTTACTTTTTACATAAGCTTTTACATCATGCAGTGTTGCCAGCAACCCCCCCCCCCCCCCTGCCCTTGTTACCCAGGAGACTCCATGAATTTCATGTAGATTTTTTTTCTAAATTTTATGGTTGTTTGACATTTTAAACTACCTGCCTCAATTTGATCAATGTTAATGTGTGAGGTCAAACCCAAACATTTTGTTTTTCCAAGAATTCTCTCTCTCTCTCTCTCTCTCTCTCTCTCTCTCTCTCTCTCTCTCTCTCTCTCTCTCTCTCTCTCTCTCTCTCTCTCTCTCTCTCTCTCTCTCTCTCTCTCTCTCTCTCTCTCTCTCTCTCTCTCTCTCTCTCTCTCTCTCTCTCTCTCTCTCTCTCTCTCTCTCTGTTTGTGACACCTAGCAACCCATACCATTTGATGTCCGGTGGGTCAGCAAAGACCATTACATTACAGTGAACCTGAAAGTTTCACCCTGCATATGAGGCAGATTTTTTGGAATTATCATCTAATCTACCCGAAGTGCATATTATTTTCTTTCAAATACACCCAGGTATGACGAAATGAAAGTCTGATGCTTATTTGGCAACATATATAGAGGTTAAATTTATGTCTGCTAATTCCCCGTGTCAACCTATGGAGAATAAGTGAGGGTCATGAAAAGTGACCCCAAGATGTGGGCGGTCAACCATAAACAGGATGGACAGCACCACCTTCAGGCAAATTAAGAACTAACACAAATATAGACTATTCATGGGTTTGTGACATAGCTTCATCCATTCAACCATAATCCAAAATTGTACAATTTTAATTTATGCAAATACGATGAATGCACAAAATGTAAATCTTCAAAACTGTCATACATAGAGGTGCCATTCTAATTTCAATTTGTAGGTATGTGACATAACCCCATCCAATAAACCATTAACCAAAAGTTATATGATATTGGTTGACACAAATTAGGCAAATACACAAAATTAAAATTATTAATAGCTTTAAAACTATTATATATACTACTGCCATTAAAACTTCAGTTTGTAGTTTGCGACATGTCCAACATCCAGTGAACCAAGAACCAAAGTTGTAGTATTCTAATTGAATCGATTTACCCTAATACAAAAATAAATAAATAAATAAATAAATAAATAAATAAATAAATAAATAAATAAATAAATAAATAAATAAATAAATAAATAAATAAATAAATAAATAAATTATGTTCAGCAATGGCAAAGTGTAGTATTTTAAACTGCTCTCATTTTTAAGGCACCGACAGATTTGCTATAAAACCAATCTTCTATTCTAGTTCTTTCTTCCTTCTTTACGACCAAATTTGTCAAAAGCTTTTCTTGGACCATATTATTCGAGAAAAAAAACTTGCCACAGTGACTGACCTACTAGTGGAATTGTGTAACTATTTGGAATAGCCATGATGATATTAAAAATTATGCAAAGCAGAGGCAATTAAAGTTTTTAAAGGTCTATATCTGAAAAATATAATAGATAGACACAGAGGTCTAGCATACACATGTAGGCTTGAGACATCTGGCAAATCCAGTGGCATGCAAGCAAAAGATGGGAATTTTCATGTATGCTAAATTCACAGAATTTCCCAACAATTCACATTCAGGGCTTCTACTGCTGGTTACAAGATTCATGCACCTCCATGGTGCTAGGCAGCCATTTTGCATTCATAATAAATTAGCTTGAACCTGTCTTATAGGCAGCTTTCTATTCATAAATGCTAGGTGCATAATTTAGTATGTTTGGGTCTTGTAGCAAGGGGGCGGGGGTGGAGACTCCCAACAACTGTGGAATGAGGATCTCAGTAAAATAGAGATAATCTCTTTCTGTCCTTGCAAAAATAGATCTGCTCCATGCTGGTACATGTACCAGGCAGGCTATGGTTCCCACTTTTGCTGGACAGAGCCATCAGTGCACCAGTACACAGACTGGTGTCCTAGCTAGTCTGTTTCTGTCTGAGGCTAAGAGTCTGCTTTGCATATGAGTACCAAGGGAACACAGGGACTGCCCTTCATGGCAGAATAAGCCTGAGTGTACCTGCTGTTCAAAGTAGACTACATACAGTGCTCAGTTGGCTATACCCTCCAAAGTATGTTCTTCAAGTCCTCAATGACTGTTTTCACAACGTTGTGAATTTTTCAAACAGTTTCATATTTGTGTCATCTCAGTGGCTTTTTCCTGTTTTCGTTTTCTTGTAACCAGTGAGATGAAGCTTGCTATTATTATGAAGCCTGTTCTTCATAGCAAAGACAAGGAATACTGAGGCAGCATAGTGCTTATCTCAGTTCACAGGTGCATGTGCATGTAGTTTCGTGACAGCATCTGTAGAAATTTATTTATGGAATAAAGGAAGAAAGAAAGACAGTTTTCAACTTCATAATAGGGTTAAATTATTGAATATACTGATATCTTGTATGTCACATATTATGTCAACTTTATTTTCTGTATCTGTATTATGTGCAAATAGTCTGTGGCTTATTGAAGTACAACAAATGAACCTTAATCTCAATCTCAGGAATAAAGACAGTTTTGCATTGCATATATACACATCCCTTTTATTATAATACACTGTACATGACATTGTATACGCGCAAGTATGAATAATGTACATATACATGCACAAATACTCATGCATACTGCAGGGAAGGGCTGACCCTCTCAGGAGTGGTCACTTTTCTCTGGTTCCAAGGGTGCCCACTGTAGAGAGGTTTCACTAAACACTGGAATTGTGTGTCTGAGTAATTCTAAGCATAATCGCAAAAAGTAAAACTAGAAAATAAACAAAAAAGGAATAAAAAGGAGGATCTTTGGGAGTTACAGGATCAAACAAATGTAATTGGAAGAGTGTCTTTGATGGCACGCGAGGAAGGATTTTCTTTTTTTCATGGAGCCCCTACCTTTATGGCAGACCAAATTATCATGGTCATATACATTGTCCATAAAATCTTTAAACGTGTTACAAAATTAGAATCTAGATGGTCATTTACAACTTGAAAAATACATATTGGAGTTAAAACAGAAAATAGGAAGATCATGATGATTCTGTGCTGTGCTGACTGGAATCTACTTCTGCAGTGCAGATTTAACTAATCTATACAGGAACTGTACTTTTCAATAGTTGACTGAAAGTTTACTTATTACCAAGATATAAGCCAATATGTCAGTGTGAGCTTTGAAGGTCATTCAAAAATCAAAATTCAGAACGAAAGAAAACCCAAGAAACATTCCTAGTAATGTTCAAGAATAACCATGTGCCCAGGATCCACCATTACAAAGATATAAGCTAATGTGTCTGTTTGGCCTTCCACTGAAGATCAAAATCAACAACACCATACGTTCATTGCTAGTAGTGTTCAGTAGAAGCCATGGGCCTAAGATCCGCACTTACCAAGATATAAGCTAATATATAAGACTTGTGGAGTCAGGAGAGGAAAAAAGGCTTGAACGCTACTAAACATTTACTGTCAAAAGACACGTACACTTGCTTGGCCATCCCTTCACACATCTGATGAATGTTAGCCCGAGCAACATCTATGTGCATTAAAAGAAAGCAATTTCTACAGGAACGCGACTGATGCACTGGGTTGCTGCCTTATACTAGTATAATGGCAGCACTTACCGACACATTGTTCGAAAGTTTAATATTCCATTTCCATAACTTTGTGAAAAAGTATCATATGCTTATCTTTTTTTGGGGGGGGGGTTGCTTTTTTGTTTTTTTGTTTTTTTTTTTTTTGGGGGGGGTGCAAAAACGCTTAAAAATTATGAAATATTAGTAGGTTATTGCATTATTATTTTTTTCCACAAACTTCGTACAGAGCCAACCGGGAAACATCCATGGTCAAAATCAAATAGATAAAATATTGTCTCTTCATCTTCTCCACATCGATGGTACAGGCCCACCTAGAAAACAACTGCCTTAAAGTCGCATTGTGTCATTTCGCATGTAAAAGCAGGTAATGACATATAATAAACAGGAGTCGATATTTTTGGCATGCGAATGTGACCCCATATGGACACAGTAAGTGCATAAATGTGCTTTCTGACGGAAACGGCCGATTGGAGGCGTTGTTAAAAATACAACCATAAGCAAAGGGTGTGATAAAAAATTAAAACTGCAACCTTGTACCAAATAGTTACTGAAATAGCCCGGAATAATTGTGTTTATCACTGTTTGTTTGCCTCACCATGCCCTCAGTCTGCGGCACTTTGCTCACCTCCACCCACAGGCGCTTGTCTACGTCACGCGACCGACTGTGGGCGAAAAAAAAGGGAAGGTGTACCCAGCGCCTTTGTTAAATTTGGTGGACGGGATGGTTCTTCTTTTTTGGTATGAACAACCGGTTTATCTCTGATTATAATTTCACAGGATAGTTGACCTGTGTACTTTGTCAGTTGAACACCATTTTCCATAATGGTAAAAAAGGTGTTGTCATTTAATACCCATACTTATCAGGAGAGAACAGGTGGTGGCGGTGTTTTCATGTCGATGGAATTGAATTGTCCGCCAAATTTAGAACCCAGAGACATGCGACCAATCAGAATTCAGCAAATCATTGCTGTCATGCGCAACAGCGACTGCTCCCTGCTACTTCCGGCTAGCGAGAAAGGACGTCAATCGATTTATGAAGAATTTCGCAAAAATAGTCAATGTGTATTGCTAAACAAGTAAGGACGTATCGGAAATAAACTTTATTTGAAGAAACAACTGTTGTGATAAGGAAACATATGTAAGTAGTAAGTATAGTCACTTTGCGTACACACCCACCCAACCCCCCCTCCCCCCCCCCCCCCCAGTTTCACCTCAGAGCATATATAGTCATTTTCGGGACGATATATATCATTTTCGGCAGGCCATATCTTACATCGACCTTTAGAACGTACAAGAGATTGTCACTGGAGACTTTTTGGTATTTTCAATTATAAATGACTTTTAATGACTGAAGGCGATGAAGCTTTGAACTCTTACACAGGTGTCACATTTTGGAAAACGGATTAAAATTTATAACAACAAAGCTCTTCTGTGAAGTCCGTTAGAGGGAAACAAATTCTTGATACGACAAAGAAAACAAGATGCCGCCTTATCAGTGGAGTTCCGTCCAAGAGGATTGTATTTATACGTTATTTGGCAATTAGTGGTTTAAACAAAGTATTGGCTTTACTCTAAAAGAACAATTTGAACGGACAATATACATGTTAAGAGAAAAGATAAAGCCATTTGTATCTAATCATGGTCTAAAGCTTACATAAAGAGTCTTACGGGAAGAATAATTTGCGGTCTGGCTATGACATTCGAGATACACCCCCACCCCCATCCTATATATGGTAAAGTATATATAGTAAAACTGTGTGGACCTTGGGACAAAATCTGAGAAAAAGTATATATCACCCATAAGTATAGAAAGCGTGTTTTAGACTTCCACATTATTTTATTGTTGCATATTTGATGTAACTATTTTAATCGATGT
>CAXHWN010000585.1:0-15000 GCA_964020975.1 Hermodice carunculata
TTTCATTCTTTTCTGACTTGCCCTACAATTTTACTGCTACCATCCAAAGATTATTAGATAGTTTGGCCACAATAATTTACAGTTTTTAGACTTGTCTGTTTTGCTACTTAACTTTATCTTTTGGCATCTTTCTGTTTTAATATTCACTTTTAGACATTTTAGGCTAACATATTTTTTGTCAGGTTAAGCCCCCCTGGGGCTATCGGTAGTAAGCAGGGGCCTACAACAGTTACATGTTTGCCTAATTGTACTTAAAATCCTGTTAAGAAAAATTGTTTTAAAAACATGTTTTTGGCATAAAACTTTATGCTAATGACTTTCATTCTTTTCTGACATGCCTAAATGCACATTTACTCAATATTAAAAAATTACTCAAAATTGACAGTATTTTCTCAAATGTCACAAACCTGACACATTATGTTGATACATTGACTCAGGGTTGGCAGTGAAATAGAGCTTAATTGCTTGAGGAGTAGGTGTCATCATGGAGTTTGTTTTACATTTCTGTTGCAGGATGTCCATTGTTGCAGTCCTTGTTAGGATTTCCCTTGGTTTATACAGGTGGTCTAGCTGCAACTGTTTATTTTACAATCAATGGAATATAATGCCCCAGCTTGTTTCCACCTCAGTTAAACACTGGCAGATGGTTTAACTAGGATAAGCTATCCAGCTAGAAAGGGAACATACTGGTTCAGGGTAAGTCAAATTGTTCTTATCTGAACCTGTACTATACAAACTTAGTAATTATGGTATTATGTATCACATACATGTCAATATTTAAGGACGGAGTTCCCTGGGACACAATAGTTAGACAACCATTCGTACTCAAAACCGTTTTCACAACAATATTTTAATACATATACATATATGTATATGCATATATATATATATATATATATATATATATATATATCACAACCTTGTCTTTCACTACCATTCATATTATACATATTCCCATATACATATATATATATATATATATATATATATATATATATATATATATATATATGTATATCGCAACCTTTTCATCCACTACCATTTACATATTGTCTTCCTCATGCAACATAGATAGTTGTGAATTAGAAGGATTTATACCTGTGGTCTGTGGCAAAAAGGGTACCCTCCTTGGTGTAAATGTTACCCCAGCTGTCTGTCAACAAAACAAGTTTGTGGAGTGTTCAAGAATGGGCACATTGTGATCACTAACAAAAGATATTTGAGTTTTGCCTTTATCCATATATTTTCAAGAGTATCTTTTCAATAAATGAGGTTGCACATTTTTCACTTTCTCACCAAAACTTCAGAGTTAATTTGACTACTGATCAAATTAAAAACATAACGAAAACTGCACGTGAACTAATTGTAGTAAACAGGGAAGAAATATGGGGTAAGTGGGATCTTACAATAGAATCCATCTAAACAGTAAATCTTAATTTTATTTCAGGCCCCTTTTGTCATGACACCCTTAAAGCCTTTAAAAGTCTGGATGCTTTCAACTATGTGGATTGTGGAAGGGTGACAACACTGAAAGTTAAAGATGTAGGGTCAGACCTCTTTATCATAAAAAGCAGTGTAAAGCCCTCTCAACATACCACATCACCATATGATGTTTGGATTTTGACACATGCAGAAGGCTGGGTGAAATCAGCCACATGCATGTGCATGGCTGGGTATGTATACCAGTAGACTTATATCTGTTTGTTTACATAGTGAAACAATTCTGATGTATGCGTAAGTGTATGCTTTTCAATAATTTCTCTACTTATTTTTATTACCTAAAACCATGATCCTAGAAGGATACCAGTAGGGTTATGGTATCATAAAGAGCACCGTGAAACCATTATGCAGTACAATTGATATTTTTATTAACTATCTTGTGCCCTAAATGGGCTCGTGGTAAAATTGGGTATACACAGACTGCACTGATCTATTTGGAAATAAGTGTAGTAATAAATGTATAAAACATATGACAGTTGAAGCCAAACATATATCGAAGTGAGTTGCACATAAATTCTGATTATCTAACTTAAATTGTCCACTGTTGGTTACTAATCCCCTCTCTCTGTTTTTTTCTCTTTTTTCAGACTAGGTGAAGCATGTTCTCATGTAGGTGCTGTATTGTACAAGGCAGTGATAGCCACAGAGCTGGAACTTAACAGACCTGATTCAGTAACTGACAAGTCATGCCAGTGGAATACAGTGGTCCCCCTCTTATAAGGCCACCCCAAATGCAGCCAAAAAGTGGCCTTATAACAGGGGTGGCCTCTCTTGAGGGGAAGAATATAATGGAAATACCGTATTTTTCTGCACAAAAATGCTGGCCTTTTAAGAGGGGTGGCCTCCGGTGAGAGGGGCCTTATAAGAGGGGGACCACTGTAATGCTTTTAAGGAGCAGGTGGGTACACACAAAGTACAATTCAATAATACCAATAACATTTTGAAGAGGGATACCTGATTACATGCTGGGATTCAAAATTAAAATTTAAATAAAAGTAAAGAAAAATGTAAAAGTGGACCAAACCAATGAAGATACTGTTCATGCGCATGTTTTCTGGTACAGTAATCCTGGTGTCTGATGCCGAGATAAATAGGTAGTGGGAATGTACCAATATACATAAATTTCTTATCACCATGTCTCCAATGTATAGAAAATCATAATTCCAACATCTGTCTGAAGATGCAAAATGTCAGTATTGGCTAGTATGAAGTAGCTACTTTCATGTTATTCATTTTGTGTATAAACCGATTCTTCCTGCCAAAATCATGGAGATTGACTTTTCCCAGCCACGTTATGGCGTAAACCGGGAAAGAGCAGCACCCTGGAAAACGGAAAGCAGCAGCTCTGGGTCCAGTATAAGCGATGCGGAGCTATGGGATGTAGTTGCAGATTGTGCTGCCAACTCTGTTGCTCTTCAAATTCTAATACCTCCGATGCCAGCTGAGGAGTACACCATAGGTAGGTCTCAAAGGTCTAATGTAGCTACTGGTCACTGAGCATGAAATAAAGCTTAAAACAATTACACTACTGTTCATTTACACTACAGATACTGTAGAATCATTTGTAAAAAATCCTTTTGCTGTAATATTAATTTATTTATTTACAGCTGATGTAGTGGAAGAAGAAATTGTCCAGGGTGCCAGTGAGCATGTGGTTGAACCCAAAACTGTGATGGAGGTGGCTGAAATGTGGCAGTCCAATCAGGTTGGGTCACTCAAAGAAACCATCCAGCATTCCATAACCGAGGAGCAAAGTGATTTTATTTTTGAACTCACTAAATCACAGTCAGCCAGTAAGGACTGGTATAAGCACCGCCAAGGGCATATGACAGCCTCCTCAGTGATGAGTGTTTCCAAGTAAGCATTTTTGCTTTGTGTTGATTACACAACTTGAGCTATGCAAACAGAGTTGGCAGCACAATCTGTATTGAAATAAAGCAACAGCATAATTTCAAACAAAATTGCTGCATTGGCACTTGTCATTTAAGACAACCCTTTTGCCTGGCACTAATGGTCACATGCATCAGGTGGGCTTAAATTGCAGGTAGAATTACAAATATTGTTTTGTGAATGACTTCATCAATTTGGCAGACACATATAACACTATATCATATTTGTCAAATCCAAATGAAAAAAAAAATCTACTTCGATGTGAGACCAAATCTATCACAAATAGACTATTTGTCATTAACAAAATTGGTGAAGAGCACAGTTGAGAAGGATATAGGATCATGCATTAAAGTATGAAGTTAGAACACTTAAATTTACTTATAAACAAAAGAAACTTTACATATATATATAAACATCATCTTTATGTACATGTACATGCATCATTTCTTTCCAGGTTCATGCAATCAGGCAAACCTGAACCTTCAGCAACCCTTGTAAAAAAAATTGTGGGAGAACATCAGCCCTGTATTAATGCCAAGCCCCTGAAGTATGGAAGGGAAAATGAACCAGTGGCAAAACAGAGATACATACAACACATGAGCACCTGTCATCCAGATATCACAGTGTCTGAATGTGGTCTGCGTGTTGCGCCAGGTAAGAATGCAATAAAAGCTGCACAAAGATAGTATATTTTGTACTTTAATTAGTCTATTTATATTTAATATAGAAATTTCCTCATTCAATACATACAATATATACACCAATAAATTCTTATTCACCATGTTATTATGACAAGATACATAAGATTACCATATGCCAACATGTTCATAGTGCCCAGAAGACAACATACTTGTCTGTGTATTTTAACATTTCTTGTATGTATTTTGAAATATAAATCATTTTACAATGTAACATTTCAGGTTATGCACACATAGGAGCCAGTCCAGATGGTTTGGTGGAATGTTCTTGCGATGGAACGCGACTCTTAGTAATAAAGTGCCCTTATTCTGCCAGGGATACAAGTCCACAGGCTGCTGTGGGAGACCAAATACCATATCTCACCTTAACCTCAACAGGCTATGTACTCAACAAACACCATCAATATTATGCTCAGGTTCAGTGTCAAATGGCTGTCACAGGAATCCCACTCTGTGATTTTGTCGTATGGTCACCGTATGGTCTAATAGTAAGCTTGTTTACATTTGATAAACCATACTGGGACAAATTGTACAGTGAGATTGACATTTTTTACTTGCGACATATAGTCCAAAGACTTCAGTTAGTGTTCCAAGAAGAAGTGATTGAACATGAAAATGTTAGATCACCTCCACATAGGAAAGTTCAAATGCCATCACAACCTGTTCTGGTTGATTCAACTAATAAGGTAAAGGCACGTCGACATAAAACATGCAAGAAGCAACATGTGCAATGGCCATGTGGGCAGTGTGGCCGTTCAGCCAAAAGTTCATCAGTTGGATGTGATGTGTGTGGTCGCTGGTGGCACTTCAAGTGCGTTGGTCTTTCTGGAAAAGAAGATTTCTTAAAAACTGATGACTGGTATTGTCCACAGTGCTCCTAATACTGCTGCTACTCGGGACTGAAAACTGCCTGCTAGCAGTCACTGGTATAATGCACATAAAATGTGCACTTTGAAAACTTGTATGTATCCATCTGTGACATAAAATAAACACATGTATTGCTTCAACTAATTTCAGCAGTTCCAGCACATTTACTCATTTTATCCTGGTCACACACAAGTGGTGGCCAAAGGTTGGTAATGGCAGCTGCTATTGTGAATGTATTGTCCAACAGGTGAACTTGGCACAATGGGTAAACCCCCTGCAATATTCTAAAGTTCTTTATTCTTTCTATTGCCCGCTCCACATGAATTCTTAGGCTGGATATCATCCTGTGAGGGGATGTACGTTGAACATCCCCTCTGTCAGCCATAATTTCATCTTGGGGCTCAAGCCTGTCCAAAATCCCTGCAATATAAAAAATGGAATAAATATATGCATTAGTGAGAGTAGTTTCAGTCTGAAAACATATTCACATATATCCTTGAGTGTACATTTTCAAACAATATTACAAAATCATTTACTAGAACAGACTGATTTTCCAAGAGAAAATCAAATGTCTCCTGGTGGAACACTTACGTCTCTGAATAAGCTACAGGTGATAACAAATTACAAATGACCAAGTTTGCTTGAAAATTTACAATCCTATTCCAGCTCTCACCTACATACATTACTCCAGCAATTTTCATCAAGTTCTTCAAGACTTATTGCAGAGAAATCAATTTCACATAAATGACCCTGTGACCTTGAAAATTAGGTCAAGGTCACCCGAAAACAATCCCAACCTTGTCTTACCTTGATACATAATCCTACCAAGTTTCATCAAATTCCATCAAGTTCTTCAAGACTTATCGCCAGACAACCAATTTCACATAAGTGACCCTGTGACCTTGAGAATTCACTCATGGTCATCCAAATACAATCCCAACCTATGTCTTGCCAAGATACATAATCCTAGCGAGTTTCATCAAATTCCATGAAGTTCTACAAGACTTATCGAACGGAAACCAATTTCACATAAGTGACCCTGTGACCTTGAGAATTTGCTCAAGGTCATGCAAATACAATCCCAACCTAGGTCTTGCCAAGATACATAATCCTACCACGTTTCGTCAAATTCCATGAAGTTCTTCATGACTTATCGCATGGAAACCAATTTCACATAAGTGACCCTGTGACCTTGAGAATTAGGTCAAGGTCACCCAAATACAATCCCAACCTAGGTCTTGCCTAGATACATAATCCTACCAAGTTTCATCAAATTCTGTCAAGTCCTTCAAGACTTATCGCACTGAAACCAAGTGTTGAAGAACATGAAAAACAACAACAACAACAACAACAACAAGAAGCGGAAGAAACGGGCACTAAAACAATATGTTCCCCGGTGGAAAAAGTGACCCTGTGACCTTCAAAATTAGGTCAAGGTCACCCAAATGCAATCCCAACCTAGGTCCTGCCTAGATACATAATCCTACCAAGTTTCAACAAATTCCATCAAGTTCTTCAAGACTTATCGCACCGAAACCAATTACACATAAGTGACCCTGTGACCTTGAGAATTCGCTCAAGGTCATCCAAATACACTCCCAACCTAGGTCTTGCCTACATACATAATCCTACCCAGTTTCATCAAATTCCATGAAGTTCTACATGACTTATTGAACGGAAACCAATTTCACATAAGTGACCCTGTGACCTTGAGAATTCGCTCAAGGTCATCCAAATACTATCCCAACCTAGGTCTTGCCATGATACATAATCCTAGCGAGTTTCATCAAATTCTGTCAAGTCATTCAAGACTTATCGCACGGAAACGAATTTCACATAAGTGACCCTGTGACCTTGAGAATTCGCTCAAAGTCATGCAAATACAATCCCAACCTAGGTCTTGCCTAGATACATAATCCTACCAGGTTTTATCAAATTCCATCCTGTTATTCATGACTTATGAAACGGAAACCAATTTCACATAAGTGAACCTGTGACCTTCAAAATTAGGTCAAGGTCACCCAAATACAATCCCTACCTTGGTCTTGCTTGGATACATAATCCCACCAAGTTTCACCAAATTCCATCAAGTTCTTCAAGACTTATGGCACGGAAACTAAATTCACATAAGTGACCCTGTGACCTTATAAATTCGCTCAAGGTCATGCAAATACAATCCAAACCTAGGTCTTGCCTAGATACATAATCCTACCAAGTTTTATCAAATTCCATCCTGTTATTCATGACTTATGAAACGGAAACCAATTTCACATAAGTGACCCTGTGACCTTCAAAATTAGATCACGGTCACCCAAATACAATCCCAACCTAGGTCTTGCCAAGATACATAATCCTACCAAGTTTCATCAAATTCCATTAAGTTCTTCAAGACTTATCGCACGGAAACCAATTTCACATAAGTGACCCTGTGACCTTGAGAATTCGCTCAAGGTCATGCAAATACAATCCCAACCTAGGTCTTGCCAAGATACATAATCCTACCCAGTTTCATCAAATTCCATGAAGTTCTTCATGACTTATTGCATGGAAACCAATTTCACATAAGTGACCCTGTGACCTTGATAATTAGGTCAAGGTCACCCAAATACAATCCCAACCTAGGTCTTGCCTAGATACATAATCCTACCAAGTTTCATCAAATTCTGTCAAGTCCTTCAAGACTTATCGCACGGAAACCAAGTGTTGAAGAACATGAACAACAACAACAACAACAACAACAAGCAGAAGAAACGGGCACTAAAACAATATGTCCCCCGGTGGAAAAAGTGACCCTGTGACCTTCAAAATTAGGTCAAGGTCACCCAAATGCAATCCCAACCTAGGTCTTGCCTAGATACATAATCCTACCAAGTTTCAACAAATTCCATCAAGTTCTTCAAGACTTATCGCACGGAAACCAATTACACATAAGTGACCCTGTGACCTTGAGAATTCGCTCAAGGTCATCCAAATACACTCCTAACCTAGGTCTTGCCTACATACATAATCCTACCCAGTTTCATCAAATTCCATGAAGTTCTACATGACTTATTGAAAGGAAACCAATTTCACATAAGTGACCCTGTGACCTTGAGAATTTGCTCACAGTCACCCAAATACAATCCCAACCTAGGTCTTGCTTAGATACATAATCCCACCAAGTTTCACCAAATTCCATCAAGTTCTTCAAGACTTATGGCACGGTAACCAATTTCACATAAGTGACCCTGTGACCTTGAGAATTCGCTCAAGGTCATCCAAATACACTCCCAATCTAGGTCTTGCCTACATACATAATCTTACCCAGTTTCATCAAATTCCATGAAGTTCTACATGACTTATTGAACGGAAACCAATTTCACATAAGTGAACCTGTGACCTTCAAAATTAGGTCAAGGTCACCCAAATACAATCCCAACCTAGGTCTTGCTTGGATACATAATCCCACCAAGTTTCACCAAATTCCATCAAGTTCTTCCAAGACTTATGGCACGGAAACTAATTTCACATAAGTGACCCTGTGACCTTGAGAATTCGCTCAAGGTCATCCAAATACACTCTTAACCTAGGTCTTGCCAAGATACATAATCCTACCACGTTTCATCAAATTCCATGAAGTTCTTCATGACTTATTGAACGGAAACCAATTTCACATAAGTGACCCTGTGACCTTCAAAATTACGTCAAGGTCACCCAAATACAATCTCAACCTGGGTCTTGCCAAGATACATAATCCTACCAAGTTTCATCAAATTCTGTCAAGTCATTCAAGACTTATCGCACGGAAACGAATTTCACATAAGTGACCCTGTGACCTTGAGAATTCGCTCAAGGTCATGCAAATACAATCCAAACCTAGGTCTTGCCTAGATACATAATCTTACCAAGTTTTATCAAATTCCATCCTGTTATTCATGACTTATGAAACGGAAACCAATTTCACATAAGTGACCCTGTGACCTTCAAAATTAGGTCAAGGTCACCCAAATACAATCCCAACCTAGGTCTTGCCAAGATACATAATCCTACCAAGTTTCATCAAATTCCATTAAGTTCTTCAAGACTTATCGCATGGAAACCAATTTCACATAAGTGACCCTGTGACCTTGAGAATTCGCTCAAGGTCATGCAAATACAATCCCAACCTAGGTCTTGCCAAGATACATAATCCTACCACGTTTCATCAAATTCCATGAAGTTCTTCATGACTTATTGCATGGAAACCAATTTCACATAAGTGACCCTGTGACCTTGAGAATTAGGTCAAGGTCACCCAAATACAATCCTAACCTAGGTCTTGCCTAGATACATAATTCTACCAAGTTTCATCAAATTCTGTCAAGTCCTTCAAGACTTATCGCACGGAAACCAAGTGTTGAAGAACATGAACAACAACAACAACAACAACAACAACAAGAAGCGGAAGAAACAGGCACTGAAACAATATCCCCCGGCTTCCACCGGGAGACATAATAATGATGACTCAGTCAAGTGATTTTATTAGGATATGGTCCATTAACTCCTCTGTAACACCTAATATAAAGATAAAAAGGGCATTATATACCTCTGTTACCCTTTAACTACTTTTCATTTATGTATAAATTCTTAATCAAAACACTCCGTGTAAACAAAAGATAATTTACGGGCTCAACTACACCCTCCCCTTTCTTCCAACCCATGGCCTGACACATCAACATATGAACTTTCATAATGGGACACAAAGATTTTGGCTTTTGAAAATTCCAATGTTGCATGTGGTTATATGCATAAACCTATTTTAAATGCTTGCCTGAATTTGTGGTGATATAACGGTCTGATGCACGGCCTCCATATGTCCTTGTGATATCAGCAATGGCTCCGGATGGCATGATTGACACAAGGGCTTTTGCGGTGTTATGATGCTTGTACTGGCTCCAAGTCAGCTGACGTGCCGAGATTTGTTGGCCTTTCAATGAAAATTTCTGTGCAGTCCAGAATGAGCCGTCTGCATGAATATTTCTGAAAGACCTTTGGCAGGTGAAACGCACCTGAAAGATTTACATTTTATGAACATTAGACATTTAAAACTGCATGTGCTACTCAATCATACATGTTCACAAATAAATGCTGTAATTAATGCAAGGAAAATTTTTTGACAAATTGAATAGGCTGTTATTTTTATTTGGCCAGTTTATGACTTGTTTATGAAACACAGAGTGATTATTGTATATTAAACACATTCGGATCATTTTAATTAAAAAATACAATGTATCAGTATATTGTGAACAAAGACATATGCAAGGATAAAGTGTTTTCTTTAAACTCAAACATGGCCCACCTTCAACCCTTTTTCTCTGTGGGGGGGGGGGGGAGCGAAAGAAAGCAAATTACCTGTTCTTTAGGTGGCATTACAATCAGCCGTTTCAAGGCTTTGGCAACTTTAGGTATCCACCTATTTGGTATTGCTGACACAAGTTGCTGGCTTATTACAAAACGATCCCCCAAGTCTTCTTCCAGCAACCCCAAACGAAGTCTCATCATAACCAAGACAAATTCATCCATCAAAGACAGAGTTCTTTTGGGCCCTGGTTTGCTGGCAAACTTTTTATGCCATTTGAATTTCCTGGCTTTCTTACTGTAGGCAACTTTTGTTACCTTCTTTTTGATTAGCTTGTGAAAGATGCCTTCAAAACACCTCCATGTGGGGAAACTAGAGTAAAATTTAGTTTTTTTATCATTCCCTTCTATTTGCTTGACTGTAAATCTTGAGCGTTCACGTAGCTTGCGGTTGAGTGTTTGAACTTTGGCCTGCAGTATCTTGATCTTGCGTGTTAGTGATGCTACTGATCTGAGTTCAAGTGATGTATCTGAGCTGCTGTTTGGAGATTTTGACTTGTGATCTGGTGGTATATGCATGGGTTCTGGTGAGTGTGGTTCTGGCACATGATGTGGTGTTCCGTGTAATTCCTGAAATGACTGGGATGGCAGGTCAGACGAACATACTGAAGACCAAGTGTAGTCGTGATCCATCAATATGGCCACAAGAGGTGTGACAGGAGTGTTACTTGGATGTATATCTAAACTTGTGTCAGTTGGAATGGGTGTGGCTGGCGCACTGGTGAAGGTTGTGTCACTGTGTCTGTTAAGAAAGGAGTTGCGTGGAGTGGATGTCTGATGAGGAGAGGATGTTTTATGTGGTGTAGATTCTTGGTGTCTGTCATTACGACTATTCCCTGGTGTTGCGAGGATGCTATGGGTGATTTCTGCAATCATAAATTTATAAATATTACAGGTTAAGAAAAGTACACAAGACTAAGCTTTGATATAGAATAGACATGTACTCCAGTATAATGTTAACATACATTACAGAATGTAAGATACAAGCCGAGAGTCACTGTCTTAAGCTTACTAAAACTGAAATAAAGTTCCTTAATATGGACACATTTTGATACATTTTGAGGGAGGGGGTTGCAAGAAAACATACTCTGTGTAATCTTGTGAAAATGTTTAATTTCGAATGGCCCCTAAACTAGTATGCAACTTCAAAATGTAACTTATTTCACAGCAGTAGCTGGAGGGCTGTTAATTATAAATCTATTTGACCACACCAGTTCACATTTTTTTCTTTATATATGGTGGGGGTAAATGGGACACCAGTAACAACATAACACAAGTCTGAATTCATGGAATGATTGTGTATTCAACTGACTGTACAGGTCCACCCAATGGGTAATTAGCCATCCCAATTACACATGGCCCATTAGCTCCCATTGTGTGCTGTGTGTAGTGGGAGTGGGATCTTATCTGATCAGCCCCTCCTGGGAATACTCTATAATACAAAAGCAGTATCTGACATTGGGACAATACAATGCATTATGACTTTGAGGCCTACTGGCTTTATGAAATGAAAGACTGCATATCTCAGAATGTATATTGTACACATAGAAAGTACTAACCTGGCTGCTCTGCTACTCGGCTCACTCGCTGTATTTTGCATGGTGGCTCTGAATCCCGGATGAGCTTTCTCCTGGCTGCGACCACAGGAGCATCATAAGCCATCTCCTTACATGGCAATGGAAATCTCTCTGTCGGTTTTTCCTAAACAAAATGCTTTTCACAAACTCTGGTATATTTATTAGGAGTAAAATTCTTGTGGTTCACTTGGCGTAGCCACTGCTGGTACAAATCCAACTGTTTTGTTTTATTTGGGAAACTGAAGAACCTAATGGTTTCCCCTGTTTTGTAGGCCTTTCGGCAGTCACTGTGACAATTGACTACACAACAATACCAATGTGGCATGATGTTATTGATGATATGACGTTTAAGTCAGCAGAAACCCTGGAATGAATAGAGTAAAAACTATTATAGCCCTAGCTAAAACCAGTAAAAATTAGAGAGTACATGACTGATGAAAAACATCAGAAGTCCTGTCAGTTGTCTCATACAAATTGTTATTATCATCACAGGGCATAACACAGTTCCTGTTTATGTTTTGACTTGTTTGCGTTCACAATCACATGCATATCTAGCCATATTACTTGAAACTAAACCTGTCACAAGCTCAAATGCCTTTTAATTTTATGTCCATGTGTTCTCAGTAACTAAGTTAACAATGGTTAAACATCAGGCAAGCTCTGACACTTCCTACTCAACTCGAGCACTGAATGTCACAAGCTTAAATGCCTTTTATGTCCACGTGTTCTCAGTAACTTAGTTTACAATGGTTGAACAACACAGTCAACAGGCAAGCCATGACACTTCCCACTCAACTCGACCACCGAATGTCAACACGTGGCAACACTCCCGCTGGTCAACTTGTCGCTGAAGTTCCACATTACAAAGTAAATAAACGTGTTTTTAGCTTATATTTTTGTACCAACTGCATTATGTGTCATAACATGTAGTTTTCAAGGCAAAAAAAGAAGCAAATACAACGAGAAGACGTCTGGTTTTGTGCAAATTGTCAGCCGAACATGCACGCACAGTCACACACAAGCCACGGCGACAGTATCCCACATCCAACACGCAAATGCTACTATTATTCCATATAAACTTCAAAATATTTTCACTTACCGGCGTTCAACTTGCTCCCAAGGCTTTGCTCAATAATTCGGCCCACGAATATGATGTTTTGCAGGCATTAAACACGGTAAATATCCCTTTTAAAAACAGACACTGTGTCAGCCACATGAACTCCCCATTCACTTGCACAGCGCGACGCGGCCGTACCCCCAATCATCGCCCTGCGCTAGCCTCACCGGCTTGGGTTGCCAGCTAGACCTGTCACGTGATTTATCAATAATAATATAATAATATTCTGTGGCACTCCGCTTATCTGCCGCGGTCCTGGACAGCTTAGTAGCTAGTCAGGTGGCCTTCAAAAAAAAAAAAAAAAAAAAGCAAAGCAAGCAAGCCTTATCCCACTGTCTCATTTCAAATGTGATCCATTACAAGATATTCGAAGACCATATTTTAAAAATCTTATTATTGGTCATCTTAACATAAATAGTCTACGCTACAAGCATAGCTATATCTATGACATCCTTAGTAGACAGATTTTTTATATTTTGTGTATCTCGGAAACCAAAATTGACAATTCATTTCCAGACTCACAATTTCAAGTACCACAATACAGAATGTTTAGAAATGACCGAAATTGTCATGGCGGAGGTTTACTTGTCTATGTTACATCTGATTTACCGGCGAGAGCAGTAAATAACATCCAGCCCAAATGCCATGACATAGAGATATTGCCTCTCGAATGTACCATTAAAAAGGTAAGGGGGTGCTTGTTATTTGCATACAAACCACCAAAAGTGTCGGACAAAGACTTTTTAGACTCTATGATTCTAACCATTGACACTCTGTTTGCCTCTCTTTTAGTCATATCATAGTTGGTGGTGATTTAAATCTTGATCTATTGCACCACAACAAAGGCAGACCATTACGTGATCTATGTGATACCTTTGATCTAAAAAACCTTATAACTGAACCCACATGTATAAGTCGTACAAACAATTCACTTCTTGATGTCTTCCTGACTAATAGACATCTATATTTTACAAAGAGTGGTTGTATAGAAGCAGGTATCAGCGACTGCCATAAACTCATTTATACTATTTTCAAGGCATACATGCCTAGAATGAAACCAAAAGAAATTACATACCAAAGTTTTAAAGATTTTGATCAGAAAAATTTTGAGTGTGACATGGAAAAAGTACCCTTTTGGGTTTCTCAGTGTGTTGAGGACCTTGATGACCAATACTTCATGTTTGAGAAACTCTTTCTCGAGATAATTGACGAACATGCCCCCCTTAAAACAAAAATGAAACGTGCAAAGGAGGTTCCTTTTATGAACAGAACCTACCAAAAGTCTATTATGAATACTGCCCGTTTTAAAAATAAGTACCAGGATGTAAGAAGTAAATCAAACTGGGAAAACTATCGTAAGCATAGAAATCTCAAAACCAAAATCAGAGTAAAATCTATGGCTGACTACTTTAATGACAAATGTAAAGACGGACCAAACCAAAACACCTTTTGGCAAACTATAAAACCATTTCTTGGAAATACAGGCCACTCGGACAGTAACATTGCTTTACTTCATGAAGATGGCCTGGTGTCCTCAACAGTGGAAGTTGCAAATCTCTTCAATGATTACTACGTAAATGTTGCCACAAACATTGGCAACAATCCTTTTTTACCAAGCTCAGATTCTATAAATGATGACGGCTTTATTTCACAAGCCCTTGAATTTCATAATGAGCATCCAAGTGTTACCAATATTAGAGACCACAAGACCCCTGTCTCTTTTAACTTCAAGACTGTCACCACTGCTGACATACATGATATTATTTCCAAATCAAACCCCAAGAAAGCAACGGGTTATGATACTATATCAACCAAACTTTTGAAACTTGCATCAAATTACATTAGCCAACCTATCACTCAACTTTTCAATACTTCAGTATCCCAGAGTCGCTTTCCTCAGGCTTGCAAACCAGCTGTTGTAAACCCGGGTTTTAAGAAAGGCGATCCTCTAAACAGAGCTAATTAAAGACCAATT
>CAXHWN010000587.1:0-44000 GCA_964020975.1 Hermodice carunculata
GGCTCTGGAGTAGATGTCCCACCTGCCGCTAAGAACACTGGGTAATGATTGCTGTGCTGCAGCGACCAGTGCTGGTACTAAGTATTTTTTTAAGGGAACTAATGCCTCAAGATTATTTAGCAGCTTTTTCATTTTGATACCAACATGCAAAACCCATCTTGATTCTTTTATGCATTCAATTTGGAGAACCATATTATGGCAGTGCACTAAAAATGTTCTCTCCATGTCTATTTTAGAAATATATGGGGAAGTATTTATCAGAAGACTTGGCTGGCAATCTGTTCCAGTATATGATCTCGCAAAATCCCCAGCAGGGTAAGCCACGTGGAGCTGTAACGGTCGGTGAGGAGGCGTTCTTGGTCACCGTGGCTCACCTACTGAAAGGCTCTGCTGATGAACGGACAAAGGTTGTATACTGTCTGTCTCAGACTAATTCAACAGTCAACTGCACAACATTGACAAAGGTATGTAAGTTTTGCAGCCGTTGACTCTTTTCACCTTAGTAATTAAAAGCTTTTCACCTGCAGCACTGTTCTATATACTGTACTTCTACTTCTTGCAAGGGGGGGGGGTATATACTGTTTTTGGCTTGTCCCACTGGCTAAGTGTCCATCTGTAGCAGAATCCTTGTAACCAAAATATCTTCAAATTCACAGGCCACTTTTATCTTGACACTATATCTTGACCTAATTATGTTTTGGTGACCTTGACATCTTTTTCAAGGTCACAACCCATATGTGTGCAAAGCAGGGAGAGGTATCCAGTGTGTCAGTGACATCTCTTGTAGTTTTTTTTTTTTTTTTTTTTTTAGCCAGCACCAGACAGCTGCGACTAACTCGGGAGAAGCATTGGATGCACCAACTACGCTCGATTGAGCCATTCGGCCTCAATATCATGGTAAAGTGAGCTCCCTTGCTCAGTCTAATACTAAATTTTTATTGTCTGAGCTCATTTTCCCATGCTATGTACCACTCAATTAACACATATAGTGTTAATTTGAAAATAACTGCATATTTATTCACAAGGGAAATGTTCCTAAATATTTCCATAGTCCCTATCCAGGGCCATTGGAACAACTATTCTGTTGTTCTAATTCTAAACAAGCCTAAGATAAGTACTGATTGACCCACAGTCATCAAACATCTAGGTGTTTCCATATTAGGAAAACACCTATTTTCAAAGAAAAATTCTTTGAATCAACGTAAACAATAGCACGTGTTTTACGTAGCAACCCAAACGTATATAAACAGGCACACGCAGTTTTTTCAACGGTCGGTTTCGTAACTGATGAGGTGAAGAGATCACCGAAACTAGTCTTACGTCGAAAAACCACAAAAGCCTCTTCCATCTACGGTCTAGTCCCGTCAGATTTGCTTATCTCTTGTAGTTTACCCTGTCAAGGTTTCATGTAAGCAACATAGTGGTCAGTAGTGTGCAGAATAACCCATATGCGAGTATACAAGAACAATGGTTTCATTGGCCTGTTAACTCATTCCACCCTGATAGAAGACCAAGTCAGCAGCTTTCCTTGGCATGCTCTGGGCGCATGTCTGGTCATGATATAATGGTCTTTGCAAGTCTTGTTATGACCCATGAGAGCTGGCCTTTACAGCAGGTGTATGTGTTTTGTGATTCCAGTTCATAAAAGATATCACGAGGTCATTCCAGATCACTCTGAAAGAAGACGATGAGCTGAAAAGTTGGGCAGTTGACATGAAGGAGACCCACATGGACAAGTTGTCACAGGCCATGCTGCAGGACATGACAGATCAAGGTCAGTGGACACCTTTGTGGGGCTCTGCAGTTCTTTTATCTGCTGTCGTCCTCAGGGCTAGTAGTTTGGCATTTTTACTAGCCCTGCATTCAAAAATTATTGCCCACCTATCAGAGCCTCCATTTTGAACCATTTTAGGCACCATCATTGACATATTGAGCACATATTGGTACAACATCACGGCAAAACAGTACAACTTTACAGCCACCAATGGAATAGTGCAACTTTTTTTAAATGTTACAAAAAGCAGGAGAGTGGTAGACTTTGTAAAAAAACAAGTACGAAAAAGCAGGAAATTTAGAGGCTCTGATCTACACAAACCTTTAGAAAACAAAAATTTCCGGTTGCTCCCAGGCCTAGTGCTTTAAGATTTTAACTTGCCCTGATTGGAATTTGACTTGTCTTTGGCTACCAGACATGCAAGTTGTAGGGCCCTGCTTTTGGGTGCAGTAAGTCTTGGTAAAGGACAAAGTCAGGTTTAAGTACAGTGTATATCTGTAAATGACAGTAGTACATGTATTTCAAGTGTATGATCAATAATCCTGTTCAGTGCAGTCAATATGTAGGTGACCAGAAGAGTTGTCAGGGCTCGACAATTTTTTCAAAAATCACTTGTCTACAAGGCAAGTAGATTTCAAAATCCATTTGCTCTTAAGCAAAATCCACTTGTCTAAATATAACTTGATCATGTTGATCCTATAAACAATTTTTTTTCATCAATCCATAGATGAAGGCCTGGACAAACCACTTTCCCGAATTTGCCGCTTCTTGTCATTTGCAAATTGGCAAAAATAAGTCAAATTTTAACACAATTCTAGCTGTGACTATTAATAGAGAAACTGGCAAAATATTGAAAATACAAATTGAAAAGTGAGCTATTTGCATGAGGTGACTTATGATGAAAAATACAGTGTAATTTCTAGGACTATAGGAGTCCCAGAAATTACACTGGTTTTTTAAATTTAGGTATTAAATACTATTTTTATAATTTAAGGTAAACTTTAATAAAGATTAAACATTTGCATTGGTTTCAGGGTCCTCTTTCTCGTTGCGGTTGCCTCTGATAGGAGGCAGATCGTTTGCTTACCTACCATGAATGCTGTGGGTACATCATAGTCAATTTGCGTATGCAATATTGGCAAATTCCTCGCAATAAACGGTGTTTTTAATTCAAATTCAACGAAAAATTTAATATTTCAAATCAGAGGGACAATAAAGATGTGTGATGAAACAAAAGTTGATCACAAGGTCATTCAAGTATCTGGGTCTCTGTTTTTTGTGTCCTGGCTTTTATTCACTTCTCCTTCAACTCAGATTAACAGAACTTTACACACAGGTGCGTCTGGACATAAGTTGGTGTCATGTACCAAAAGTAGGTCACTAGATCAAGTATCTGGTTCACTGTGACGTATTCTTGTACAATCGTGTCTGGGCTGTAATTCATGTACTATGTATCATATGTTAATGAAACTTTACACACAGCTGCATCTATAGATAGGGGTGTGTCATGAAACAAAAGTAGATCACTACGTCAGATATCTAGTTCACAGTGACGTATCTTGAACATAGTTTCGTGAAACTGGACACACACATATATCTTGACCTAAAGGTGTGGCATGAAGCAAAATTGTGTGCAGGCTATAACCTGCTTGTCTTTGAGTTCAAATTTATGAAACTTTACACACAGGTGCATCTGGACATAAGGGTGTGTCATGTACCAAAAGTAGGTCACTAGGTCAAGTATCTTCGTCACAGTGACATATTCTTGTAAAGTTGTGTCCAGGCTATAATTCCTTCACTATTTAACTCAGTTTCATGAAACTTCACACACTTATATCTTGACCTAAAGGTGTTTCATGAAACAAAAGTAGGTCACTAGGTCAAGTTTCTGGGTCATGGTGATACATTTATGTTAAACTTCATTACGCTTCATGCAGGGGCTGTAATTCTGTTGTCCTTTGACTTAGAGTCATGAAACTTTACACACCTGTGTATCTGGACACAAGAGTGTACCATGCATAAATGTACCGCACTAGGTCAAGTATCTGGGTCACAGTGAAAGCCTGTTTTTATTGACTACAGTTATTCCAAAATGAGGGTTGTGATTAGCAAGGTTATAAAAGAGGCGAGGGGGGGGGGGCATGGATCCAGCAGTCTCTGATCTCTTTTTGAGTTATTATTGTTGTTGAATATTATTACCATGAACATTGTCAAAATATATATAATGTAAATTTATTATTACCAGTAAGAGGGCACCTCTTGTTAGAGTGTGGGTACTCGTGTCAAAACCTAATGTTACTCATAAAATTAGATCTATGGGATGCTAACTGTTACTTATACTTTATGTAAATTTGTAAATTTTGTGTGCATTTACTTCTGTAGGGGTAGAGTCACCGGATGATTCCATTTCTGAAGGAAAATTAGAATCTTGGTTATCCCAGAATGCACTGCTTCTACACATGATGAACAAAGTGTTCAGTGCCTGCTTGCCGGTCAAATATGTGAGTCTTTAATTATAATTCTTTGTCTCTTGTAAATAAATAAATGTTCTACATGCACAAATTTAGCCAGCATTATTTTATTACTTGGTTTACAAAATCACCGACCCTAAAATTCTGGAAATTAAAAATAAATGTAATTGTAAAGCCAAGTTTATTGTGTATAGAAGACAGTGTAGTAATTGGTGATATCGTGGCTAAGTTAATTGGTGATGAGAAATGCAGGATCTTGGTGATTGAAGGGTTCAGTATTGTTGACCCAGAAGTACCCGCAAACAGGAACGTGACACCTGTGATTCTGGCACGGATACTCTCAGGAGTGCCCTTGTGAACTTTGGTGTAAATTTATACATTCATGTCAAGTTGAAAAATAACTATGAAATGGACACCAGGAATCCAGAGAATGCATTGGACCTTCTCATGATTATGGGGCATAATTCTATCTGCATTTCTCATCACCAATCAACTTAGCACATGATGTCACTGATTACTTCATTGCCTTTTAAACACTAGTGAATTGATTTCAGCTGTAAATGCTTCATTTTGGTGGTAGACAGCGGTAGCCGGCAGTACACAGTGGTAGACAGTGGTAGCCGGCAGTACACAATGGTAGCCAGTGGTGGCCGGCATCCTGCTGTCTATGGCTGTCTACCTCTGGCCATCACCAAACATCAGTTAGGGCTCTGGGAGCTGGCGGTGGCCAGCGATGGTCGGTGGTGGCCAGTGGTAGGACCTTATTTATTGCCCTGTACTGCTGAGCACCACAGTTTAATGCTGACCACTGCTGGGAATATGAAATATGGAATTTTGTGGAATAGGAAGATAACAAGGTACATGAGAGATACATGTAGACCTGTCAAGGTGTTCTTGACATTTCCATGCATATTCTTTCTTTGATAATTTTTTAATTTGGGTACCTGTCAGTTAATGCATGCATTCTTCTTGATGACCATGTAAGTCAATGGGGATTGCAATGGGAACTCAACTTATTTTATTTCCTCAGCAAAATCCTCGTCCTTAGACTAGAGTGCGACATATTGGTTGAATGTAAGGTCAGCTGAGGATGGGCTGTTCACACAGCCCTCCTGTTGAAAAAGTTCTCTTTGTTTTCACTTTTCTTGATTTTTTTCTCCCAAACCATTGGATTTTCATCGGACTTGCTTCCCAGCAGATTTAATAATTAACTGGTGGTATTGTCATTTTCTGATTTTTAGCTCAGCTGACTTGTCTTTCAGCTGAGCTTTTGTGAAGGTCCGTCGTCTATCGTCCTTCATCTGTCCACAATTCACATTTTCGACTTCTTCTCAAAAACTGTTGGCCAGACTTACTTCAAACTTGGTGGGGATGTGCCTTGGGTGGGTCTCCTCCAAGTTTATTTGATGGTCACACTCCAGTGATTTTATATGATTTTTTTTTTTGAGGGGGGGGGGTGACAAATTAAAAAAAATCTTCTCCGAAAACCACTCACCCAATTGCTGTGATATCACACAGGAACACTCCTAGGGACCCTTAGTTCCTAATTTGTGCACCAGGTGGCACTGCAATTTTTTTTCCCAAATTTTTTTTTTTTTTTTTTTTTTTTTTGTGTATTTGTTATTTCGACTTCTCCAGACCCATAACTCATATTAAGCTGAAACTTGGTGGATATGTTCCATGTGGGAGGGCCAAACAAATTTGTTCACTGGGTGGCACTGCTGTGGATTCCTGATTTTTAAGATTTTTTCAATTCAGATACTTGTCAGTAAAGGCACGTTTCCTATTGGTTACTATGCAAGTCAATTGGCATTGTAATGCTAATTCACATTTTCAACTTCTCCGAAACCGTCACCTAGATTGACTTGAAACTTGGTAGCAATGTACCGCAGGTGGGTTTCTACCAAGTTTGTTCAAATGATGATGCTCCAGTGATTTTAGGATTTTAAATTAATTTTTTTGATCTTGTTTTGGACAAATCTTAAAAAATCTTCTGCTCTAAAACTACTCACCCAATTACTTTGATATCACAGAGAACACTCCTATGGACTCTTAGTGCTTATTTGTTTACCTGGTGGCGCTGTAATTTTTTTCTATTTTTAGCTCTGCTGACCTAAGGTTGCAGAGCTTATAGCATCACTCCTGTCGGTCTGTCCATCCATCCATAAACTTTTGGCTTGTGAGCGCATTACTGTCCACAGTTTTCAAGTAAGCCCAATATAACTTTCAGGACTTACAGGGTATATGAAAATCTAGGTTTGTTTTTTTATATTGTTGGGGCCACCTACAATATTATGTAATATAGGGCTCAAAATATGAAAATTTTGTGAACACTCTAGCATCTTTAATTTTTGGTGGATCTTCACCAGATTTAGTGGGACTGTGGAGGAGGTCAAAGTCTTAAGTTGCCATTGATACTAGTGGCACCACCTATAATTTTATGGAAATTATGAGCCAAAATGTGTTTTAAGATATAAAATTTCATATTTGGAAAAGTATTTAGATTAAACTTGCCAAATTTATGGGATATATAGACAATGTCCAAAGCTAGAATTTTATTTAATACCAGTGACCTTGACTTATTTTGTGAGGTCACCATGCCTGTAAAATTGAAAGAGGTGATTTTGTAATGGCAGGATGTAACTTGGACATCAATGGCAATGTCAGCACAGCAGCAGGTCTATGGGCCTCTTGTATTACATAATCTGGGTAACCTTGATCTTCTGTCCCAAGGTCATTGAAGACATAAAGTTGAGGACTCGCTCATTGTTGTCTTGGCACCTGCAACAATATCCAGCACAAGAATTGCACAAATAAGCTGTTATTACATAGGGAGCGAAGTGCCATCTGGTGTTTTTTTTAAACACAAAATGTACATATGCTTTGTACGTTCAGAAGCCATTTGAGGACTTGAACTTTGAAATGAAGAGGTGTAATATAGCCATGGTGCCAGCAGAGCATTAGCCCATGGGCCTCTTGTTTTATAATTTTCTATGTGTTCTCACTATTTTTTACTTCTTCTCCAGAACCATCACTCAGATTAAGCTCAAACTTGTTGTATATGTTCCTTGTGGAAGTGTTGTGGTCCAGCCGGGTATCGAACCCGGGACCTCTCGCACCCCGAGCCAGCATTTTGCCATTACGCCAAAAGTCCGGACGTTGAGCGCAAGAGCTCAACAGGGCCTGGCCCTCACTACACTCCTTCCCCTTTTTTACCAAGGACCAAGTAATGTCCAGTGATAGCACCAAACTGACCCCACAGGTTGCCTCCCTGGCTCCCAGCCACGACAAGTACAACCCCACCAGCCATTGTCCCTCCGACTCCCAGCTGGCTGAGCCCAATGAAGAACCACCCTCAGCCACCGCGGCCTGTTGGCCTGCGTTCGTGGTCACCCTGACACCAATGTTGTGGATCAGCCGGGTATTGAACCCGAGACCTCTCGCACCCCGCGCCAGCATTTTGCCATTACGCCAAAAGTCCAGACGTTGAACGCGAGATCTCAACACTGCCTGGCCCTCACCACAGAAGAGTCAGACAAAATTGTTCACTCGGTGGCTCAGCTGTGGATTCCTGATTTTTAATGATTTTTTCAAATCAGGTGCTTATCAGTAAATGCACCTTTCCTATTGATTACTATGCGAGTCAATGGGGCATTCTAATATGCCTTAAGTGGGTCTCTACCAAGTTTGTTCAAATGGTCACGCTCCAGTGATTTTTGAATTTTTATGATGTACCTTGATGTTGCACATGTTAGTGTTCTTCCATAGAGGTCAGACGTGGTATACAGTTGACCTGGATCCTATCCCAAGTTCACAGGATCACAAGTGTGATGAATCTCCAGGTCGGCTAAGCATGGGCTGTTCACACAGCCCTCATGTTAACGAATTATCACAATTAGGAAAAAATTGTAAAGGGATAATTATGTACATGTTAGCAACAGTGATGATGGTCTTAAACCAAGGTGATCCTAATATCATTCTGAAATTCACATGATCACCCCAGTGCATGTAAGGTCAACTGAGCATGGGACTCACAGTCCTCTTGTTTGAATGCTGTTGTTTAAAAAACAATAACAGAAAAGTACCTGCTGGGTTTCTTTTGGTATTGTTAATTTTGATCTTGGTAATGGTGAATCCTAGGTCCATGGTTAATATTAAATGGGGTCTCTCTTGTTAATTTGGACCTTGAGTGACCTTGAATTGTGAAACTGACATATAGTTTTGTGTCTTCCTAGTAGTGGATTCTGTCATTTTTCATGTTTAAAAAATTATGACTCCAGAAGTGTGAGAGTGAAGACTGATATTGCGAACTTTGATTGTGGTCTGTTGAAAAGGTGACTTTAACACTGTTCAGAAAGGCAGAGGAGTATTTCATTCTGTGCATCCAAGGTCAGCTGAGCACAGGACTGTCACAGTCCCCATGTTTGTGAAATGGAAGCCAGATTGTGAATTTTTTTTATTCCAGAAATGGGAACATGTATCTGTTTATCTTACATGGATTTGATATAAATGTTTTGCAGTGAAATGGAATTTGAAAATTCTTGGGTGATAAAATGAGTTGCTTCTTGTTTGGAATGGAAAATCCTTGGGTCTAGGCTTATTGCCCTCCAACCCCCCCCCCACCCACCCACCCACCCACCCACCCCCTTTCCTGGTTGCCATGGCTGACAAAGGCTGAAGACTATTGGGCCAGAGCAAATGTCAAGCCATGCTGCTTTTGTTAGGGCATTTCCAGGCAAAAGTTGGGAGGTTCAATTCCAGTAATATGATATGATGGAAATTGCTTAAGTCGACTTGCTGTGCCCCTCTCTGCGGACCACTGTATCAAAAAGATGGAACATGTGATCCTGGGTCTATTTGGCAAGAAAGAGTGAAACCAAACTTGAATTTTTTCTTGCAGCTGGGTGGAGCAGGACTGTCACCCATGAATAACCCACTGTGTCCACAGTGTCTGGGAGTGAACTGGCACAAGATGACCACACTACTGGATCTCCCTTCCTTACTCTACATCAACCATCATGTACCTATGGAGTTCAGGTCACCATGGGAACTGCTCTTCAGTACTCAGATTCATGGAGAGAGTTTTTCAACCATGTTAGGTCACATTGTGGACAAAGGTCCCAGCCTGTTGGTCATGAGAGACATGGATGGTCACATATTTGGAGGATTTGCCTCACAGTCCTGGACTGCCAGACCTCAGTTTGTAGGTGTGTCCCCCAGCTTGTCGAAGCTTCCACAAGATGTCAAGAGTTTTGACAAACTTCGAAAGTCAAGTTGTGTCAAAGTTATGAAAACTCATGAATTTTGAATTGAAGCCTGGATAAAAACCACAGAAAAAATTTAATTTTTATTGTTTGGAAGATATATCTCGGTACATGTGATGCCTTTCACAAAAATTTAAAACATTAAGGACACTGTTATGTTGTTATATTATTAAGACAGCTGTAGGTCATTAGTATTGATATTGTTAACATACATGCCAAATTGTAAGATGTGATTTCATAGAAAAAAAATAACAGCAAAAATGGGATGTTTCTAGGCCCCAAAGCTGATCTTTAAGGCTTTGAATAGTTGCATTTAAGTCCCTAAAAAGGCTGGGAAAGTAATTGGTTTGGGTTTGTAAAGTGTGTTTGGTGGTGTCAGTCAGGTTAACAGTGCAGGAATGTCCTAGATTTGGTGTGGCATTATGAAATGATGCAATATTGCTCATAATATCAGGAGCAGACTCTTGTTTCTACCACAAGCCTGAATGTTTCATCCCTGATTAATAGAAAACGTACTGTTTGTGCTGGTAATATCTTGTTATAATTGTCTTCATCCTGAACAGCTATGTTTGTTTTACCTTTTCATGTGAAAACCCATGATGGGTTAGCCACTGGGCCTTACTGCATAGGTCACCTAATCACACAGGTCCCCACATGGTTTGGCAAGATGCATGACCTTTGATGTTAAATATTTTGACAAGAGCAAGAGGAAAGTCTAGGTTTGTTGATCAGACATTTAAGGTTTCAGTCAACATCACTGTTCATTTTACCCTGGGGCTAATTTGTAGATAAGGTTATTGAATTTGTATTCTGTCAGGTTCAAGCCAGTGTTTCCTATTTATGGTTGCACCCAAGTTGGTTGTATACCAGCCAACCGGATACAACGAGAACTACATGTACCTTAACCATGGTCAAGAGACAATGCCCAATGGACTGGTAAGTTGTAAATATGGCACTATGGCACACAAATTGATGTCCACTGGTGTCAGCATTTCTTCATGAAACCTTGTGTATAATCTGGTGTCACACTTGGTATTCAGTTTCACAACCATGTGATGCTGGTTATCCAGAGAATAACTTTGTGTCACACTGTATCCAGTTTGTATCTTTGTGACATTGTGGTTATCTAGTGGTCAACCTTGTGTCACATTTGACGTCAGGTGCAACATGATCAAAAAGTTGATGACCAGGAGTGGTCTCATCAGGTTTTCAAAAGGGCGGGGATTTTTTTTTTTTACAGGTCATTTTTAATCACAAGAATGGGTCACCATGGTGATTGGAAGACACATGGCTGGAAACAGAGGATTATAATAACTTTTGATAAGACCTGTTAACTGAAAAATATAAAAAGTTAAGAAACATGCAGCTTTGTATGTCTTTTTGAAATGTATGCTCAATGGTAAAGTCATTACCACCAAAAATGAGAGCTGAACATCATCAAGCTAGATGAAATGAGACAAAATTCAGTAAAAACTACAAAGGGCCACTAAAGACAAACAGAGAGAGAAGAATAGGGCTGCTATCTATTTTGAGCGGCAAGGAATGCTGAATCAAGATGCATATAAAGGTTTTGTGCAGGGCCAGCTCCCTGGTACTTCAGTTTGCAGCCAAAATCTTGTAAGGCTTTGCTCCTAAAACAGTTCTGTATTGCTCTATTTTTGTGAAAGGCCACCAAATTGTTGGTTCCAGGAACAGGTGGTCTTTCACAGAAGGTGTGAATGAAAGAGTATCGAGGTCTTTCAAGACAAGATCACTTTACCTGTATTTGTTCATGTACACACAGGGCATGGGAGGCCAACTGGACTACTTTGGGTTGTGGATAGATTGGGAGTATGGGACAGGGCACAGCAAGGCTGAACCCAGGTGTACCACCTTTAACAGTCCACAACTCTCAGCCAAACAGAACTTTGAAATAGATGCTCTGGAGGTATGGCGTGTAGGACCTGAACCAAAGAAGGAAGGGGAGGAGGTGAGAGCATGATTAAGTTCAAAGACAACACTTCTTAAAAAAAAAAAAAAAGAATTTTAAGGTTAGATTTTGGTAGCACCAGCCATAGGTTTCATGTCCATGAATTATGTTTAAAAGTATGTTGTGTAATTTGCAAAAGTATTTGTTTGCCCTTTGAAATAAAAGCCCCCCCCCCCCTTCTGTGACCCTCAAAAGGTCTATGGTGTGAAAAGCTCTAGTCTTGAGTCATAATATGCCAGAGCTGCTGGAGTATGCTTTATTATGACCCCCCCCCCTCTCGAGGGAGGTGGGGCCATATAGCAAATACTATGTGTGTCCATCTGTTTGGACAGTTTTCATGCAATAACTAAAAAAGTTTTTGAGATAGGGCTTTTATATTGCGCATGCCTCACACCAGCTCTCAGGCAAGTTTGAAGATAAGTGGCCTTGGCCCAATTTACAAGGTCACAGAGCCATTTTAGTTCATTTGATTTTCACACAATAACTCAAAAAAGTTTTTGATGTAGGGCTTTCATATTGCAATGTTTATTGTCCTGCATCAGGTCTGGGAAAGTTTGAAGATGGGTGACCTTGACCAAATTCCCAAGATCACAGAGCCATTTTCGTGATTGTGGTTTTAACGCGATAACTGAAAAGTTTTTGACTTAAGGGCTTTCAAGTTGCACTTGGTTATAGTCCTGCAAAAAGTCTAGGACAAATTAGAAAATGCGCGACCTTAACGCAATTCCCAAGGTCACAGAGGCATTTTTGTGAGTGTGGTTTTCATGGGATAACTCAAAAAGTTTTTGATGTAGGACTTTCATATTGCACTTGATTATAGCCCTGCATAAAGTCTAAATTGAGTGTGAAGATGGCTAACTTTGACCCAATTCCCAAGGTCACAGAGCCATTTTAGTGAATGTGGTTTTTATGTGAATACTCTAAAGGTTTTTGACATAGGGCTTTCATATTGCACTTGATTATAGTAGCTTATAAGCTTTGGCATGAGTTTGAAGATAGGTAACCTTGACCGAATTACCAAGGTCACAGAGCCATATTAATGAATTTGCTTTTCATGTGATAACTAAAAAATGTTTTGACTTACGGTTTTCATCTTTGACAAGCTTTTAGTCCTGAATAAGGAGTTAAACAGGTTCCAAGATGGATGACCTTGACCCTATTTCCAAGGTCTCAGAGTTATTTTAGTGAATTTGGTTCTCATTTGATAACTCAAAAAGTTTTTTGCTGAGGGCTTTCATATTGCACATGCTTATAGTCCTGAATAAGGTCATGGACGAGTTAAAAGATAGGTGACCTTGACCCAATTCCCAAAGCCGTTTTAGTGAATTTGGTTTTTATGGAATAACTTGAAAAGTTTTTTTTACATAGGCCTGTCACGTTAGGGGCCGTATCAAAATGATCGTGCGTGTAAGACGGAAGAAACGCAGTCTGGCTCGAATGAAAGTTGGATTCGTCTCCACCTCGTCTCACACGCGAACAGACCAAGACAAACGAGGCCAGACCAAGCCTGAGCGTGACCCAGCTGGAGCTCATATCGGCAGTGCTCCCTGCGTCTGAGACGCACAGATTACATAAGCCAGACTAGTGACACCACACACATATATTCATAATTAGTCGGCCGAGCGATGCCCCAATTACAAGCATTAATTGCAAGACAAAAGCGCGAACAGGAGCAGTGGGTCGCCTCATCTCCGAATGACGAAAGAAATGAACACACAGATTAAAGTTATTTCAAAACACTAAACCAAAAACAAAGTGACTTTCTTTGAATGTGGGAACAGTTTTGTCAATAAAAGTTAGTTCATTGTCTGCACAATGGAGAGTAATAGTACTATTGTCTGGACGGACCCCTTCCTACCTGTACCGTTGTATGTCACTTTGCTCACAGGTGTACTGATATCAATCATAATTTGTTCCAAATTAAGTATATATTACAGAGGTGATTGGCACTAAGAATAGTAAGATAACTAACACTATTTAATGGGTAGGCCATGTATGTAGGCAGTGTGTTGTGCGGTGCACAAGATTGTTTATGCTTGCAATCAAATGAAGGCATGAATAATAAAATCATTTTGCTTTCCACATACACGACAGTTACACGTAAAATCTTTAAGTTGTTTCGATAATAGTCAAACAAGGACCGGTCAAACAAACACATACAACGGAATATTTGGAGGTGCTGGTGGGGCGGGGAGGGGCAGGGGGCAGAGGCGAGATGTATGGTATCATTCCGATGTGGCCCATAATTTTATATCACCACTCGCTGGATTTTTATGAGAAACCCGATCACGGGTTGTCGATGCAGTTTGGCCCAGCAGCTGTGTGCGTATGTGCCTTTCGATCCACGTCACTTAATTAAAAAAAAGACAAGAAAAAAAAACTGTCCGAGCAACAGTATTTTTTTTCTTCAACTGATTCAAGTTTAATCAGTCTTGTGATACTGATAAACCATATAACAAAGATGGACACTTCAATTATGTCATCCTATCCACCCCACAACCTGTCAACTTCACGTGGGAGAGGTCCACGCATATCAAATAAGGTAATAGTTTATCCTTCTTGCTGGGAAGAAACTACTTTTGCGTAGGGGTGAGACCACTGAGTGCCGAGAGGCAGAATTTATACAGCACTGAGTTGGTAGGCCTTACCCTTGATACGCAATAATCAGTTAGCCCATACATGCCATGGGCCGGTAACCTTGATAAATAAATGAATGAATGAATGAATGAATAAATGGCTCCAAGTGCCAAGACAGAGTCGCAATGACTTGCACACACTGGTCTGGACCATGCAGCTGGAAGTCTGGTCTCCCGGTCTGGTCTGCAGAGCTGTCAATCATTTGCTTGCCGTCCTGGAGAATCTCGTGACACAGGCAACTGGCAAGGTGCCAACATTACCACACCGCACCATGTGTTGGTTTGGGGGCTGTTTGAAGTAGCGTCGGTGCAAGGAGCTGGCTTCCAACTTTCAGTTTTAAACGCGTGCCTTTGGCACAACAAGTCTTACAAGAGCTGGTCATATATGCCGACTTGTCAAAGTATCGTTGCATCGGTCAGAAAAAAAAAGAAAAAACACCCCCCCCCCCAAAAAAAAAGAAAAGAAAAACGACATGGTCAGAACTACAGGCAAACTTTGATGCCGAAATACAACGCCAAATTGAAATATGACCGACAAGTTGATCGACCCATTCAACTTCAAGCACCGGTCCGCGGCCTAACTTGTGCAGGGATGATGGAATGACCACTGCCTGATGATCAACACACTCACACTTGCACAGCACACACACACAATTTCTTGCTTGTGCACTTTCACTGAGTTTCAGATTTTACAAGTTATGTGACCAGTACTTGGTGACGGCCATTTGAAGTGCCGGCATCATTAATACTAATAATAGTCATCTGGGCAGTCAGTATTTTGACATTACAATGTATCCATCCTTGATTTCCCATTTAATTACACTGAATTTGTGTGTGTTTGTGTGTTTTCTTCTTTGCCAAGTGACTGTGATTGTAAAATGTTACGGCAACTCAGAAATGTAACTATGTGCCTAAATCAATGATTCCACACATGATACAGCCATCAAAATCAAATGCAGAAAGATTGCAGGTGAATGAAAAATAGCAGTCTGTTGTTACCATTTTGCTCATGGAGGGGATACAGTGTCAGGAGGCTTCCTGGCATTGGTAGGCCCGGAAGGCGGAACAGTTGCATGGAACTCTTATCAAATTCAAAAATTGACCGCAAGAAGAGGGCTATCGCACGTTAAAAAAATATTTCATGTTAAATTATGTCGAAGTTAGTATTAATTCTTCTGCATACATAAGAAAATACTAGCCATGATGCCCTGTGGACATTGATGGACTCGTCCGTTGTCATGGGTGACCACAGCATGACTGGGGCACTGTTGGTCACGTCATCGATATTTTCCAGAAACTTGAGAGTGAGAAACGGAAGCCTGCGTGTCCGGGGTGCCACCGGCAAACAAGTTGAAACTTTTGTTATTATCTTTGCAGTAACCGTGGAAGTTTTCTGTGAGCTTTCTTAACAAATTTAGTGTGCAGGTAATCTGTTCTGCGCTTTGTGATGCGCAAGATCACTGTTAGCAAGGAGGGGTAGTCTTCTCTCCTTGGTGTTAGAAACGCCTGGAAATCAGTCGGAAAAAGTGAAAGCGCACCCTGACCAGGGATGCAGCTGAAGCATTCGGCCTCACGCAGCCACACCCACCCGGCCACAGTCACAGAGCACAAAATTGGTTTAAACTTTTCGTTGTATTCCAACATAGATCTGGGTGTATAATGGCAATATATCTAACACCCTAGGATAGATACACATTAATTTGTTACCGTTCGGCTGGAAATGCTTTCGTTCTACAAAACTCGTTTTAGCAGCCTTGTTGGTTGCTGTGGGCCATTGCCATGGCATTACCACTGGCTATGTTAATTGTTATGAACATTAATTATCGTATGGTATGAAAATATTAATCGGTCGGCAAATATGTATTTCAGTTTTGTAATTTTTCTAATAAAATGAAAAAAAAAATCAAAATAGTTATGGCAGCAACGCACATTTGCCCAAGTTTGCACAGATTATGAGAGGTCATCCCACGAGAGAGAGAGAGAGAGAGAGAAAAAGGGGGGTGGGCCGGAGGAAACAAAGCCTGGCAGATCATATATAACAAAATGTATTCTATCTGTAATGTCTATAATATGCTGGTGTCTCTTAATCATACAGCAACACCCAGCATGCACGCTCCTAAAACTTATAAAGTCATGTAGGCCTAGATTGGCTAGAACAATCTCATATGCTTGTTGTACGTTAACACTGCATTCATGAATCATGGGCCCCTTGCTCCCCTCCTCCTCCCCACAGCAGCACCATTTAACTTCAATTGACATTAAACCCCAACAGTTCCTCTCTGAAGAGTCAACTGATTTGACGCCGTTAATATATTTGCTGAATATACAAAAAAAGAAAGAAAAAAAGAAAGAAAACTCATACCAAATGTCACCTGTATTCTTCCACTCTTCTCTTTCCGTTGTATGAGCTTTGTTAAAATTCCCACTGCTTAAATTAAATTTCAAATCACTCATGTTCTCTTTGTATACACACACAGAAAGAATTCTCAACTGAAGCCAAACATAACAAATTGATATCTTTCAGTTATGTAATTTTAAAGAAAGGAAAAGAAATAGATGAAAAAAATGATTTGATTCCCCTGTTGTAAATTCAATTAGACCTTTTGTCTGTCTCCCTATAGAAGCCAAATTACAAGAGAAAGGTCGTAGGGACAAATGAATTAAAAAAAAAGAGTACCTTTTCAGTGATGTAGGCCTAAAGTAATTGGGGATAAAAACAAAAACAAAAAGAATGAAAAGGAATGAGAGAAGCAGCATTTCATTTAGGTTTATATAAAAAAAAAAATGCAAATCAGAGCAGTCTGGCCGCGTCACATATGCATGTGTTAGTTGCTGCCCTGCTGTTTGGTTATCAGATCGTTATCAACTGATCCCTTTACCGCAATGATAATTGACCTGGGAAAAAGCCAAGAGTGGACTCCTCATTCTTCGGCCCACACAAATGGCATTGCATGACAGTAATGTTCTCTGTGTTGTATTAAACGCAAAAAAGAAAAAAAGAGCAATTCCCGGGGAGCAAAATACAAAATTATGGGGCAGGCTATAGACAGGCCTAGATGGATAGGTCTTATTATGCAAAGGACAGGCCTTGTTATTTCATGAAGTTACCATCAATGTGACAAGGAACTATGTACATGAACACACGAGGAAAGGTCCACACACGTGGAAGTTAGCCGGGCGTGATGGCTTGAGGACTCGGCCGTGCACCTCGCTTGTCCACGCGGGAACAAACACTTGGCCAAGTCATAACCTGGCCACTGTCATGGCGGCACAATCGCAGGAGCCTCGCGTGTTTGGTTTAAAGACTTTGGATCGGTACTGTAGCCTACATGACTTGTCATTTGACATTTTGTCTGCTTTTTATTGGAGACAACATCATAAATTCCTTTTGAGCAGTTCAGATTTTCAAGTTCTAAACCCAAGTTCACGACGCTACGCGTACACACATTTCTCACCAATATGCGCCTCTGCGCCTAGATTTGACTCCCGTTATCGGCGATACTATCATAGCAGTCTGGACGAATATTCGGCTTGGGAAAAGTGGGGACCACCATGCGCTACATGCAATACTTAACGTCAGCTCAGACATTATCAGGCAGCAGGTGCAGGCAGACCTGAAACTTGCTCGGGACGATTTTCACACTCCATCATCCATGGGCCTGTGGTCCCTGGAGACAAGCGGCAGACGATAAACTGGCTCTAGACGCAGAGCGACTTGCACACGTGATCAGACTGTAGTCCAGACGACCGGCAGACGCGAATCTGGCTCAGGACGAAAATAAACGTACATGTTCGAACAGGGAACGAACTGTCAGTTCGTACCAGACGCCATTTGCGTGTAAGACGAACGATCATTTTGATACGGCGCCTTACAGGTGATTACAGTCCTACATAAGCCCTCATACAAGTTTGAAGATGGGTCACCTTGACCCAATTCCCATGGTGAAGGAGCCATTTCAATGAATTTGGTTTTTAAATGATAACTTGAAAAGTTTTTTGCATAGGGCTATCTAATTGCATTTGCCAATAGTCCAGCATAATGTCTCAGGCAAGATGGAAGGTGACCTTGACCAAATTCCCGAGGTCACAGAGCCATTTTTGTGAATTTGGTTTTCACACGATAACTTAGAAGTCTTGTGCATAGGGGTTTCATATTACACATGCTTCTAGTCCTGCATAAGGTCTCAGAGGAGTTCCAAGATGGGTGACCTTGACCCCTTTCCCAAGCAAAGGTCACAGAGCCAGGGAGAGGGGCATAGATCTAGCAATCTTTGATTGTGTTTTAATTAAACTCTGCAAAGGGTGGTTGGGGGAGGGTAATCCTGGATTAAGCATGTCCATCCAATTATGCCCAACTTGCGCTTCTTCAGGAGTGATTTTGCATTGTACCACATTAATTTTCATCCACCCATGGTCTTTCAGGATGATGACGAGCCGACACACAGAAGTGTCCTTGACAGCAACCTTGAAGCCAAGGCCATGCTCAAGATCATGGGCCGGGGACCAGTCAGTGAAGGCCTGAGGGAGTCTGACCCAACATGCGGATCCCCAGAGGAACACGATCCACCTGTGTTTTCATGAAGTAGCAAGCAAGAACTCTTTTCGTGACTTTGTGCATGGCTGCCAGTGCATACTGGAACTATTATGTTGCAGAACATACTTGACTTGGCCCATAATGCAGTTTAAATAAACCCAGAATGCAAAAGTTTTATTGACAGAATGGCAGCAGGTAAGGGCATGAGTTCCTTTATATCTACACTCACTGCCATAGGATGGCAGAAACAGTGCAAACTTCACATCAATGAGGGGGTCATTACAAAAATGACAGTCCTTGTTGACAATCAGCAGCTTGTTATCAATGGATTAATAGCCAGTTGATCTTAAGAAAAATGCAACTATCTTTTAGAGGGAAAATATGTACTTTTACTCTTGTGTTTGAAAAGTGAAACTTCAGTGACGGACACAATTATCTTTGTCTTGCTTCCAAGAACACCAAGGAAATGGAAACTTGAATGCCCTTATAGCTAAACCAGGATAGAGTTTGGGCAGCAACATGTCCTGAGCACTCACTTTTACAGGTGGGAAAATTACAGAATATCGATAAGTGTATTGTCTGCTGAATGATGGGTTGGTGAAACAAGGAAATCGCCTCCTATTTATTGCCAGGAGTTTTCCAAAATAGTGACTGCCAAGGGAGGTAACTAGTCAAAAAGTAGCAATCACAGATTATGATGAGAGCAAAAAGTTCTATGATTATCATGGGGGTACTTTATGCAAAAGGACAAATTTATACACCCACCTCTCTCTCTCTCTCTCTCCCCCCCCCCAGTTGTGCATCAAAATGCACTCTTTATTTATGCACAACCACTCAAATGATAATGCATCTTTCAAGAGATTTTTTACAGGACTAGTTGCCAAGTTAAGTGAATGCACACTTATTTTCCAGGCTTTTCCATGGCAAAATTAAACATATTGGCCCTTGGAGTCTTAAAAGAATACAAAATTGAACCATTTTTCATCAACCCAAATGTGACATGTACAATGTGTCTGCTTCTGATACAGTAGAATTTGAAAGTAGAGTAGGCAGGGTTTTTTTTTTCACAAATTTTCTTTTCTTCATATTTTTAGGGTGGGTTGTGGAATGTAAGTTTTATGTAGACTTTGATTTGCATGAAACTGAAAAAAGGGAACATCTCTATTCTTAAAAACAGGCTGTCATGTTTTGTTTTTTATGCCAGAAATGAGGCAACACTAGCTGAAAATTTGGTGAGCTAAGTGTAAATTGGAATGAAGATAATGAAATAGATTCCAGCCCGATAGAGAATGAAAAGTGTTCAATCTGCAGAAAGTGAATAGATGGGTCTGGAGGGTAAATTTTGGAATTTCTTGACCATGTGCAAAGATCTAAGATATTGTATGTTTAAAAAGTATAGGCAGTAAATGGAAGTAAAGTTTTCTTGGAACAAGGCCCTATGACCTGATCAGTATCACAAGGAAAGGCTTTTATCGCACTTAACTTAAATACTGAATTTTTCAACATTAAACTATAATACCTGCATACATGTTGATGAAAAACTACTTGAAGGGTTTCGAAATAATGATGGCCATATTTTCGTGGGATGAAAAAAAGTACAAATGTATAAAGTTTTGACCAAATCCTGTCAAATTTGATAGCAAACTACAGCTAAAAATACAATCTGTCCACTGAAGAGGGTAAAGACTGTATAGCAAGAACTATATATATGACAAGCAGGGTTTTCCCCAAAGCATTTTTGCGTATCGGGCCCGCTACGCTTTCACTGCTTGTCGATACGCTCTTTCAACCAAGGGTCACAATCCGACATGCTTAGATTTATCCCGATACGCTAAATTTCCTGTTCACAAATGTACACAAAGCAGAGAAATCACACGGAGGCATCAATATTCAACAAATCGGCAAATATCCTTGGTAAACTTACGGTCTTTTTGTGCTGTTTTAATGTTTATTCTGTGTTAATTTCATGTGACGCCCGTGCCATGCTGGTCCCCATGGCTTTGCGTAAACATATACATCATTTTTTTCTGGGAAGTCCCCCAAGCCGTGTTTTGAACACGTGAAAAAAAAATTGTCCAATCGGGACGTCCAAAAGAAGTATATCAAAAATGGCGGGTCTTTATGGCCGATCTTATTGGCTGTCGCTGTTTGTTTCCCGCCGCAGGCAATGAATAATCAGTGAATGGACCAGCCAATGACACACTTTCCACTTCGTTGATAGAGAATACATTTATTTGCATTTATTATGTATTCAGTCAAGGATTGGTTGACCAAAGCCAAACAACAACAAACCCACGTGGGAGGCCAGGGAACTGGTGAAGATACTGATGTCAGGACTTCAAGGTCAACACAAATGGCAGACTGGTCACTCTAATTAAGTTGTGGTGGCTTATAGTTGTGGTACAGCCTCTATTGAGGTGAGAGTTCTGCAATTTCATGGCCTTTGTACTTCAGTTGTAATGGCCTCTCTTCAGGGGAAAGTTAAAAAATACAGTGGCCTTTGTATTGAACAGGGGGTGACCTCTCATCAGGGTTGCATTACTAGAGGAGCTTAAGTCCAGGTGACCATGGAACTCATGATGACATCTAAGTCTTGGGGTATCTTGAGTCATGACTGACAGTTTCTTTGACATCTGCCTGTGGTTAAAGGTTACCCAGATGTTTAAGCAGTTGTGACTGAACAAACATTGTAATTATGTATAGCCTGTCATTTATTGAATGAGTGAAGTTATAACAACTTCACTCATTTAATGAGTGACAGGCAATATATTAATCACAAAATTGTCTCTTTTTTTATGTGAAAAAAATACATGAATTTGGACTCAAAATAAGCAGGAAATGGTTCTCAGAGCATCAAAAACTCTTCAGCTTCAGGGGGCCTAGGCAGCCCCCGGACCCCCCACCTAATGGTCTTTGCGCCTCGCCATGCCCTATTGGGTGCAGCTCGGCCTCCACTATTCCAAAAGCACTCAATTTTTAGGCCTTTCATTTTTTTCTGGGGAAAACCCTGGACAAGTAAACATGAACATGACCAAAACTAAACACCATTTGTACCTCTCATGCCAAAGTTAAGTAAGTTTTTAGACGGCAACTTTTGCCCAGCGGTAACTGCACTGAAACATATCGTCAAAGTTGTAGGCCAATACAATTTACAGAAACAAGTGTAATTGTGGGTTTACAGGGTGCTTGTTACAGCAGGTACAACAAGAAATTTTTGCTCTCTTTAGGCTTCCATTTAATTCTATGTTAGTATAATGTTAAAGAGGTTAATCACAACAAATTGTATTTTTTTATTTCCCTACGACAAATTTAATGTTTGAAAAGAAATACATGCACTGTGTGAACATCACTATTCCTGTCATTCAGAGTGATTTAGATATAAAAGATTGATGCCTTATCACCTCAGTATCCAGAACTCTGAACTTCTGCTCAGCTTTATCATGGAACATGATCCAAAACTGTTCTAAAATTTAATGCGGCCTCCAGGCAAATCGATCGCATATGATCACTCTGGTAAGCAGAATAAAGGTGACTGATAAATTGTGTCAGTAATAGACATTTCAAGCATAAGGATAAAAAATTACCATTAATGTGCATATCCTAGAGCAGAAAACAGCAGTATTTAAAAAAAAGTGTGTGCATGCTGTGAAAAAACTATGTATTATTATATTATATAAAGGATCAAAGCCAACAGGTATAAAGGCAGTTACGGTGATGTGTTTTGTAAGCACGCTATTGTACATTTTCAAGTAACTTGAGGTTATTATCACATGGCTCTATATATAAGTAGTGAGAAAGATACTGATGTGAGAAACATCAACAATAAGAGCAGGTATTCTCATATACCAATAAAGATAGCTACATGTACATGGTAACAAAACAGGGCCATGCATGGAACAAAAACAAAAGATTGTAACAAGTAATCACAGGAGACTGTGACACCAAAGAATAAAGAAAGAAAAAATAGCGCCACTGATTTTACCAAGTTCAAATTAAATGGTGCAGTGGTGCACAAGGAGACATACATATACACAATCAAACAAAAATGTGTGTGTATGTATATTGATTTATTTCACCCCCTCAACCTTATTGCCCTACTTGGTATTGTTGCCATCATGACTGTGAGTGTTATGGGACATTATGACTTTTGAGCAGATTGAGCTACTCTCATGAAACTTGTGCTGTAGAAATATGTTGGAGAAGCATGTCATTGGAAGCTTGGCTGAGTTTTCTATTTTCAAGGTCAACAGGGGTCATATTTTTACTGCTGTAAACTGGGTTCACAGTATTCATGCATTTGTAAATTCTAATGGCAGATGATACTCAGCAGCTCTGGTAATAGTGGACTTTTGCATCTTATTCATTTATCATTATGTTATAAACTTGGTTAGATACATGTATGTGAAGGATATTTTTTATTTTGACCAATAGTTTGGTCAGGAAAGCTGCCTCTGTTAACGGTTTCAGCATTGGCTTTTATTGGGTAACTGCTGATATCAGATAATTTATTGCTATACTTTCAAATATCACACCCAGATATGTCAAAACTGGAATATAATTTAACACATGTTCATATTTAATTCACCTTACCTTACCTTACCTTACCTTACCTTACCTTACCTTACCTTACCTTACCTTACCTTACGTAAGGCTGAGCTCAAATCTAAGTCAGCAGCTTTCCTTGGCATGGGCCAGGTGCTTAGTGCCCAACTACAAAAACTATGGACCTGGGGCATGTTACCTTGATCTTTCTCCTCTGTAATTCTGATTCAAGTTGTTTTTTATTAAGGGTCCGCCCCATTCAGGGGACCCTTTCTGTTTTCAGATTGTCTGTCCATCCGTCTAACTCAAGACCATTAGTCAAACAATGTCAAGATGGCGCTTAAAATGACAAAGTGTAGTCCTCAAACTGTTTAGTGTGGTAAGAGAGAAAGTATCCCCGGTAAAGTATACTTAACCCACCTAGAGAATTTCTTTTGTCTGTCGTAAGTCGGAAAACGATGATCATGCTCACTTTTTGCAGGATTTCTTTCATTTCAACCGTCATCCAGTATAGTGGAAGAGGTGGCTTACAGCTAATACCTTAGTACACTTCAGCTCATAACACCTCTAGTCAACTTTATGGTGCTAAAAATTGTATTACTGTTTACCTGTTTATACCAGTGTCGGTATGGTGGAATAGTGCACAAAGCTTTTCATTTTCAAAGGAGACGTCCGTCCAGATGTCCATCCAGATGTTCACATTCTCGTTACTGCGCTATCTACAGAATGCCTCCATGTATTTTGCCCAAATTTGGCAATAGGCTTACCTTACCTGGCAAGATGTACTTATTAGAGTTTGGTGTCTTCGTGACCTAATTTGAGCAAATGGCGGCTAAATTACATCCTCAGTAGGGCTCTTTACCGCAATATCTCCAGAATGCTCCAATGTATTTTGCTCAAATTTGGCAGTATGCTTACTTAGCATGCCAAGAACATGAACTGATTAGATTTAAGTGTCACCATGACCTAATTTGAACAAATGGCAGTTTAATACTATGTTCATTAGAGCTCGTTACTGCAGTATCTCCAAAATACTTCCTTATATCTTGCTCAAATTTTATAATATGATAATCTTGTATGCCAGGATGATCTGATTAGATTTTGGTGTCTTCATGACTTAATGTGAGCAAATGGCAGCCTAATGAGATGTTTGTTAGGGCTCATTACCATGATATCTCCAAAATGCCGCCATGTATTTTGCTCTAATTAAAGTTTGATTGGAATAATTAAGGGCGCACCCCATGGGGGGACCCTTTATGTTTCGGGTTGTCTGTCCGTCTGGATGTCCGTACATCTGGCTGTGCACATTCTCGTTACTGCGGTATCTACAAAATGCCTTCATGTATTTTGCTCAAATTTGGCAGTATGCTTATCTGACCGGGCAAGATTACCTGATCAGATCTTGGTGTCACCATGACCTAATTTGAGCAAATGGCGGACCCTTCAGTCAATGCTTTATGTTGAAGGTACATGTATGTCTAGTTACGGTTGAAGTTAGTGAAAAACATTGGAGCAGGAAACATTTGATCCAGTTGGTTTAGGGGGAAAGGGTTAAGGGTTTTTGTGAATGCCTTATAAAATTGATGTTTCTACCTTGCATTATGCCTATCCACATAGCTTTTCATCTTCTGTCCACCTTGCCCCCCCCCCTCCCAGGGGTACTCTTCACTTTTTTGGGTAGGGGTGTGCAGCCCAGGTTTCCACAAATATACCTTTAATTAGAGCCCCCATTCTGCCAAAAACTAGACCTTCATTAGGGCTACCAATCAGCAATTTAACAGTCCTAGACCCACTCATATACAGTCAAACCTCACTATACATATTAGACACTCAAATACCCAGTGTATCTGGCATATCGACTTTGAAACAAAAGGTGCCATTGCAATAAAATGAGTTTTGACTGTAGTTAGAATACAAATTAATGCACTACAAGTCACATATCATGTGCAGTGTTTTGCTCGGCTCTTGTGACACCATCAACCAAAAAAGTTACCTTGTGCAAAAAACAGTTGTACATGATCAGTTAGCTACCATGGTTACTGTATAGCACTCTGTAAGAAATCCCATGTGTTTCAACTATGTTGATTATATCACAGTTTATAACACTTCAATCCTTGTTAAATCAAGTCTCAGCTCTTGGATTTCTTGTCCTGAAAGTAGGCAAGTGCACATAATGTCATTACTTTCTTTTCAAGAAAATTATCACAAAGTATATAATTCTCTATGTCAATATAATCATTACTCTGCAACATGATGTTACAAGCAAAATACATGTGTGACAAAGTGTGCAAACTGAATGACTGGATGTGATGTTACTTAGTGACTCAGGTCAGCTTTCAATGAAAAACATCATTGTACAGACTACAGTCTCAGCTATTCATGAATAAAAACCCTACAAAGTGTAAAGCTACATGACTTTTTATCATTAATTACTGCTTCAAGATTATAAAAATATTTTAAGTGTACATAGCATGATCAATCAGTTACCATACCACATGGCACTTGGTAAGAAGTTCATGTAAAGGTATTTCAGTAGTTTTTGATTAATTTACAATTTACAGCACTTCAATCCTTGTCAAATAAGCTCTTAGCTGTCTGTCAGTTTACTTGTTCTGCCCTCATCAGCAGCGGCATACTGAAAATATTTTCCAGGTAACCTTTGTAGAATTTCAAAGTTATGTCGCTGCACCTCTTGATTTGTGGCATACAGTTTGGTAACCTGGCTTTCTTCAACATTGTCAAGCGCCAATAAGATGAAACTCACGGCTTGTATGATATGATTTATGTCAGAACAAAATACACTGTACAGTCCACTATGCACACATGGCTCCGAGAGACAGACCCGGATGTAGAACACATCACAACATAAGAAATTACGGTTCGGAACCGGAATGGCGTGATCCATCTTTTCCTTCCATTACTTTCAAATTCTTGCAATTAAGAAATTGAGGTAAGAAAAAGTGGGTAGGCAAATAACCTTACACATAATTAATAAACATATATTATGACGAGTATAAAGCAAAAACTACACAGGCATATAAACATATATTACGACGAGTATAATGCAAAAACTACACAGGCATGCTACGTCTTTTTCTCCTTCTCGTTCACTTCTCTTCGGAGTGAAAGAATCAAGTGTTTTATACTGATTTACCAAGAGTCAAATGTCAACAAGTGTCCTCCATACTGTATGTGGTACACCGGCAGTAAAAAGTAGGGACACCAAGCTGTTCTTTTCACCCTCTTTATTTAGCATTACCAGGTCAAAATTTGAACTTCATGATAAAGTCTAAATTTTGATTGGGTTTGATTGAACTTGTAGAGAGAAACAAGAATCTGTTGGAATTTTTGTTCTAAGTGTCTCCATTCCAAAGATATGCTCGTTCAAAGGTTCCTGAATTACCCTATTGTTGGGCCCATTATCCATGGCCGGAGGGCAAAAACAATGGACCCCCTAATTATACTATTTTCTGCAGTTGTCCTGCATAACTTTGTCACTGTCAATATTTTACATAGAACTTTGGCACACAGGGGTTTTCAGGTGTGCTGCGTTCAAATAAAATATTTTTTTTGATGACAGATCAAGACTTTACTGTCAAATTGGCTTAATTTGCATATTAATCAGGTACACTAAAAAGTACGTATAATTAGCAAATAAGTACCTAACAATGCTCATATCTCTGAATGCTAATTTTCATCAAAGGGTCAGTTACTTTTGCCTCACTATTCAAGTCACAAATACAATTGCAATTTACCATGATAATAATGATAAAGATGTCAACAAAATAATCTAATTTGCATAAATTAAAATAACTTAAATGGATGTTCAATCGGAGCTCAGTATGCTGTCCAAATCGGGAGCGACATCACAACTAGGCTCTTACGTAAGTCTTATGGCTTCAACTAGTTCAAGTCTTTCAGCTTTTAGTCATCAACAATACAGAATCCTCACAAACTTTTACAGAAACACATTTTATTTAATTAACCATACAATGCAGTGTATGAAATATGAAAGCATGGTCCGCAGGAGCCTGGATGCTTGCGACTGTAAAGTCCCCTCTGCATGGCTTGAAGCGTCTAACCTTGGGTCAAGAACCTGCAAGAACAGAAATTCCAAAGCAAATGATTACCTTGCTGCAAAAACCTGTTCATAATATTAAAACAATTTACACAATGAATTTGTTTAAGTTAAAAGCACAACCGGTGACATAAAATTTTCTGGTTAACAGCTGTAATATAACATGGCAAATAACACAACTGGGTGTCCCTGCATTTTTTCATTATGTTATTTTATTCACACATATTTTTCTGTATCTTCAAAGTAAAGAATAACAAAAACTGTAGCAAATATCTTTTTGATTCTAGCTAACATCAGTTGTGATGTAAATTACGTGTCCTAGAAACTATCAACTGAGACAACACCTCAAGTTTTTAATTTTTTTCTTTAATTTGTCCATACCTTGCTTTATATGTCTTGTAACTGTCTTCAAGCTGTTTCCACTCGGCCAAATGGAACATGCGCCCGCCAGAAACTGGGACTGGTGGCATGGTGATTCCAAGAAAGACAAACTTCCTATCAACTGGTGAAACATCAACAGGTCGTGGCTTCTTGAACATTCCCTTCAATGTGCTTGCATGCAGGAAGTCAACTGTTAGCATATTCCCATTTGTATTCAGAATTTGCCCTGAAAGCAGAAAGACATCATGTAATTTAATTACTTTGATATAACAACTTTGTTATATTCTGAAAAACAAAAAGAAAAGTACACTGTGTCCTATGTTTGCATGATTTTCATTCAGTCTACAAATTAGTTGCCTCCAAAGCAGACCAAGCCACAGGGCAAATAAATTAGTGCAAATTACTAGAATGCTGTTTGTTTAAACTAAGTACACTGGATTTACAATGCTCACAACAATCTAACTTCAATTTCAACCACAATAAATTAATAAACACTTACTGTAATCAATGTCTATTATTTCCTCAGCATTCTCGAGTAAAATTTTTTTTTATGGAAATAAAAGTAATTTGCATTTGTACATTATTTAAAGACATACAATTCTCTTAAAAAAGCCTTGTATTTACTTTGCTGATACATACCTGGATACCATGCATTTTCATATGCCACTCCAACCCAGTCATCGGTATTGGTTTGTACAAGTTCCCAAGTCGGCTGTCGCTCAGTTTCCTTGGACATAGTAGATCTACGTTTCTGTACTCCTTTCTTTCCTTTCAATTTCATCTGTCTTCTGCCAAGTGATGTCATATTTCTTTGTATTTGTGTCTTTTTGCCCAGAACCACTTCCTAGTAGTCTTGACTTTATACTGCTTTTCTTACAGCTACTCTGGCTTTTTTCTCTTTAACTCTTTCAATTTCCTGGGAAATAACATCCAGCTGCTGTTTCTCTGCCATCTTATGTTTCTTTCTGAGAACCTGTCCCATTTTTCTTGCTTTAAACCACATTTCATCTCGATTTTTTTGCTCTTTAATCCAACTCATCAATTTCTTTCGGTTTGACTTCAGCATAAGTATACTTGAATGGAAATGCATACTTGCATTTCTTCGACGTTGTTGGCTTGAATCCAAAGAGCCAAAGTGGCGTTCGCAGGTTAAGTTTGTAAGATGGCTATTGGATGTTACTTTGGCATCTATGTCTGTCGCTGCTGTGGAATACTTGCCACTTTGAAGAAAATCACACAACTGTTTCTCACAGCAGGACTTGATTCCTGTGAGGATTGCAGTCAGAGCTTCTAGGAGGACTGTTCTCTCCACAGGTACATTTGAAGCAGTTACACTGTCATGAAAAGGATGGCTTGTATTGGCTGGTAAAGTGGGCACATCTTCTTCAGCTATCCTTTCTACGTTGCCCAGCCAGGAACATACAGTCTGGTACATGGGCTGTACATATTTGTAAAGTTCCAAATATTCCACACCACTTGCTGTGACAAATTCCCAGTATGGGCCTGTGACTTTAACAAATAAGAGAGCAAGGCTCTTTACAATTGCCATGACACGCGGGTCTTTGATATGAGCATTGGTAGCTACGAAAGTCAAGCGGAGAGACCGCTTTCACACCTAGGTCCACAGTCGCGCTGGGGCTCAGTGGTAATGCTACTTTATTGGACGACATTGTGACGTTACATTCCATAAAGCTACAACACAAATACATCACATTAGAAATCACATAAGAGAAGACGTTGACACAAATAGTATAACATTTACTACAAATCTTTTTAACTTATGCCGTTTACATTATACGTAAGTTACGTTTTATCGTGGTAATTATGAAATAGTCAAATAGACTGATATGCACCTACGTATCGTATCAGGTTTACAACTTAGCAAAGCTATTAACTTATACGTTAATGCTACTACTGAAACCAGATATGAATTACGTTTATAATATGCAACGATAGACGTGCAAATATTACGCCATGACCTTTAACTGATTTTCATTAATATCAGACGCATATAAATTTAAATACCCCGGTACGTACATAGATATCAAATATCTTAATCATGAACTCATGAATTACAATAATATTCTCGTTCAGCATAGACACTTACTACAAATCAGACATGTATATGACACGTGTCGTAATGCAAAATTATCGACTTCATGCTATACTGTTCGTTAATCCATGAATGTATCTTGACACGTTCCCATGCACGTGCGTGCGTGTGTGATAATACACGCACAACACAGTAATAAAATACATATATCTGTCAAGGTCTCGCAAGCTAGGGTCAAGGCTTCAGATATAAAGCAGCTTATAATGATACCGATAAAGCCATACAACTACAGATACATTTACATCTTAACTGAATGAACATGAAGTAAGAATATCTATCTAGTGGCGCAACTAGACAGCTACTACAGATAATGTTTGCTTGCGCCACAAAAAGTACCTTCGTTAAATGACTAATACGTTAAACAATTAAACTTCCTACGCGCGAAATCTATACTAGCAAAGCGACGATAACCAAATGGAACTGGCGTTTCAGTCTACTGCGCCTAGGCACAGTTGCGATAAATATGTACGACAAATATATAATAAACTTACAAGAAACGGTGGCGGGAACAAAGCTCTATGTGTCGCTTTAAACTGCTGGAATGTCATAGTGGTTACTGTAGCAGGGACCAGCTAGAAAACGAAAGGTTGATATACACTAGTTACATGTGGCATGATGGAAAGAAAAAAAAAAAATACTTGGTAAAAAATTAAAGAAAAAAGTACAAAGCATGAATTCGATTTGTGCCAGCTATAAATCGGAGAAAAGTACTTACATAGCGCTTTCCAGAATACATGCTGTTAAAATGCTCGCCGATAATTATAAAGCCACGATGCCGTGTGGCAAAAAGAACATATTCAGGACTGACCAGCAGAAGCACGTCCGTCGGCAGGAATGGTCAGTGAGGCGAGTGAACTAAGATCGGGAGACACGTGCATAAAAAAAGAAAGGGGTGAGGTGACTAGGTGCGCACGGCCGATGGGGTAACTTAATTATGATTTGTCAACTCTGGAAATGTTTACCTGGCAACCTGGCGCGGCAAATAGAACAATAAAACAATGAACTACGCAGGTAAAAAAAAAAATACATGTGGCGAACACGTGAAATATGTGGATCGGGCAAGGTCATTTAATGAATGATGAAACCAGACCTGCAGCATTTTAATTTATGCAAAAAAAAAAAAAAAAGTAGATGCACAAACTTTAATCTTGAGCTACAAAAACAAAAACAAACGAAAAAATCATATTTTATGCAAAAAATATGACATCCCCCCCCCCCCCCCCGCTGGAGTCGCCCATCCAGGACCCCAAGCGATGATAAACTTCATTTTTAAAATACACATTATTCTGATTATCAGTGCATCACATATCAACATATAGATATTTACAATGAGCAAAAATAGACAAAATTATGCAGTTTAGCGACATCCTATCCAGCGCATATATATTTTGGTGGAAACTTTACTTTTTTCCGCCCAAAGCGAGATGATTGATGCATACCTGTAACTGTAACTGTAACAAGGCATCTAAGACCCTCTTAGAATTTACCTTATATGTATAAACTGACCAAAAGCCATTCTCCCCACACTGTGAAGCATATGAAAGATGATGTAAATATGAAGCATCACTGATGCAATCATTAATATATATATGATACCGCACATTAACAAAATACCTCTTTTTGCCGACTGTAGATTCATGACAGCATGACACAACCCCGGTGCACACTGTAAATGAATAGGCACCTAAGACCCTCTTAGGATTTACCTAAGTGACTTGTATTCCTATTTAAGTAAAAGTGAGCTACTCACTTCTAATGAATTATGAGTTGACAAGTACTCCCAGCAATGCCTAGCTCAAGTTACCAAGTCACAACTACACTAAATGACCATTGAATAACTTAATGACCAGGCCAAGATTAAGGCGTCGACTTGGTAATTGTAACGGAAAAAAGTGTACCATAACTACATATGACTCATGGAAAATACATATTTATGTTACAGTTTAAGTTGCACAATCTACTTTAAGTCTTACAAGCTGGATAATGAGCCTGCATAATTAATTGACCTAGTTCACAGTTTCTGTTTCACAGTCAAGCTCTAGTCTGACAAATTGGGTGATGGGTCTCAGTAAATCTGTGACTCTTGTCTTAACCAACACCTTTCGTACTTTCCCATCGCTCCCTGGATAAACCTCTTTAACAAGTGCTAGTGGCCACAAATTGCGGGGAAGGCCAGATTCGACAATCAAAACTAACTCCCCCACTTTAATATTGTTTGACTCCTCAGTCCACTTAGACCTTTTCTGAAGTTGAGGAAGATATTCACGTATCCACCTGCACCAAAATTCTTTGGCCAGGTGTTGGACATATTTCCAGCGACAACGATAAGCATCTGATGCTGAACCTACATTTGGAGGGAGATGTGCATTATGTTGTAGTAGAAGTAGACTGTTTGGTGTGAGCGGTGTTAAATCATTGGGATCATCACTTAATTTTGTCAATGGGCGACCATTGATAATGGACTCTACTTCACAAAAGATAGTAGTTAAGACTTCGTCTGTAAGATGAGTTGCCTTGGATAGAACGGCACGAAATATTCTTTTAATTGTGCCTACCATGCGCTCCCAAACGCCTCCCATGTGTGGCGCCAGGGGTGGATTGAATGACCACTCGATAAGGCGTGAAGCAGCATATGATTGCAGTGTATTTTTAGAATGATGCAAAAATGCTCTCCTAAGTTCTTCCTCTCCCTTAACGAAATTACATCCGTTGTCAGAAAATGCCTTAATAGGTAAAGCTCTACGGGCAATAAACCGACGGAAGGCATTAATGAAAGACTGAGCATCAAGCGAATGAAGCATTTCAATGTGCACTGCTCCGGAGGTCAAACACGGGAAGATACACCCATATCTTTTCTTTTGTGATCAATACAACTTACTGTTATATGGCCCAAAAGCATCAATGCCAACATAACTGAAAGCAGGAAGATTTGGCTTTATACGCTCAAAAGGAAGATTGGCCATGATTTGGCAAGATGGCTTAGCAAACATTTTCTTGCATAAGACACACCCATGCAAAATACGACGAATCAGATTTCGGGCTCTAACGATCCAGTACTTTGCTCTAATTAGACTAAGGGTCCACTCGCATCCTACATTACCGCATGCATGATAGTTCCTTACTAGAGCAGTTGTCACAGCATGACCACGAGGAAGTAAAATAGGGTGTTCTTCCCCAGTCCTACCACCTACTCTAAGGAAACCGTCATTGTCAAGAAAGGGGTTCAAAGATCGTAAAGAACTAGACTTACGCTTTAACACGTAATGATGAGGTAAATACCACACACGTGTAGCATCTTGCAAAGAGTCTGCTGGGACTTGTTCTGCATAATTTTCATCCAACAATTTTGTTATTTCCTGGTCGTACCTATCATGCAAACCCTCTCGATGTAGATGTTTTACAATATTATCAAGACGTTTCTGAGCAAGAACAAAGTTATTGGGAAGCTCTTCGTTACGATCTTTCCAGGGAATCGGTAATTCATAGTGTGCTCCGTCTCTTTTACAAGTCTCATCCCAGAATTGTACAACCTTCTTGTCCAATACTGACATTTTTGGTCTATCCATGCCCTCATTTTCCAATTCCCATAATCGATTAATATCCGAAATTGGAGGGGAATCAGAATTTTGGTCCTTGTACGTGGTAGCAAGATTGGTGGATATAAAATTGCAAATAACTATGTTACTTACATTTTGACCCGGGACACGACCACTCAGTCCCCAACCAAATTTATATCGGACAGCATAAGGCTCACCTGTATTACCCTCGCGAGTTTCTAAAGGAAAAAGGGCGTCGGCAAAATCTTGACCTATAAGAAGGTCAACCTCCTGACATTCAATGTTGGCAGATAGGTCTAAATCACATAGGTGAGGATACATACTTTGATCTAAAGAAGCGGATGTGATTGGAATGCTTTCAATGACCTGAACACCTGACATGTGCATAGATTCATCACCTGATGAAATTTTCAAGCTTACTTGTTTTGATTTTACGGGTGTAACAGCACTTATGGTCTTCAAAGTATAATGCGACATATTTCCTCTCAAACCTAATGATTTTGAAAGTGACCGTGTGCAGAACGAACTGCTAGAACAGGTATCAAGTACAGCGTTAACCCATTCTTGATCATTAACCAAAACTTTGACTATTGGCATAAAACAATTACCAGAGGACATAGCATGGCTTGTCGACGATTTGTCAACATGTAAAAAGGCTGAATGTTTCTCCTGACACACAAAACAACGATTTCTGCTAGTACAGTCATTAGTGGCGTGATTATCTCGTAAGCAATTACTGCACAGGTTGTGATTCTGCACAAAACAAATACGATCAGGTACGGACAGACATTTGAAATCAGGGCACCACATCAGAGAATGGGTCTGATTGCACATCTTGCAAAGAGTAATATTGCGGAAAGTTCCGGGATTGGAACTTTCACGAGTAGAATTCGAACTTGCAGATGCTGAAGCGCCTTCATTTAAAGGAGTGCCGTCATTAAAACTAGGAGTGGACGCGCACCTACTACCAATATGCCTACATCGCCTGGACTTTGGACTACGAGATTTTGAACTGGCCTGTGTAGCATGAACAGTTACTTGTTTCTTTTGTTTTACGCGCTCTGCCCTAGCTTCGGCGCCACAAAGAGGGTCATTCATCTCGTCAGCAACTAGTTTTACAAACTTGACTAAGTCATCAAATTTTAGATATGCACCCGAATCATGTTTACTCTTCAACTCCTTTTTGTTCCACCTGTTTTGGACAAAATTTGGTAAACGTGACACTATATCGAAAATAATGACTTGAGCATTGACTTCACTCAGGGAATCAAGATTATGGAGTATATCGTAGGCGTTACGCAAGTCATGACTCATTTGACGCATGTCATGCACAGATTTTACAGGATTCGGCTTGCGCAAGCTTTTGACTATGTCCTCAGTAACTTGATGCTTTGATCCGTATAAATCTCTAAGAGTATCTAACGCGCGTCTATAACCTTCAGAACCTCCCACAATCTGAACTCCGCGTATGGCTTCATGAGCATCACCTGTTGTATACTGTAAAAGGTGAGCTATCTTACTATCAGGGTCCTTACATAACTTATCTACATTTACTTCAAAACTCTTGATGAAGGAGTGATATTTTAAAGGATCGCCAGAAAATACTTCCAACTCTACCTTGGGCAGACTTAATAGGTTGAGCAAATCACTGTCTGTGTGACCTTGACCCTGCATCTTACCAGAGACCTGACCTTGAGATGTCTGTGAGGCGTCGCTTGAGCTAACATTGTATTTGAAAGGTTTGGCCTTACATAAAGCATTCACATAATTGGCCTGGACCTCTTCTAAATACTTATCATGATCTACGTCCTCATCTGTGTCTTTACATACGACCTGTTCATGACATGATGTGAAACTGGTGAAAGACCTTTTTAATTGATCCACTAATTCAGGTATTGAAGTTAAATCATCATCTTCAGCAATAACCTGGCTGAGTTTGTTGCACAATTTCGTGACTTTACCCTTTTCTATCTTGCGTGATTTCTTACAATCTTGCAGAGAACTCATTTTGTACAACTCTGACAAATGGCTCACAAATACGAAAAAACACAAGAGGATAGTTCTCAATTTCATGTCAAATAGTGCAGGCAAATTCATATACAGAAACCAAAAGAAGAGGTTACACAATCCATGATGTGATACGTCATGGCTACAAAATGACCGACCTGGACCTGGCAGGAACGGTAGCTGGATGGACCAGATGAGTTATGACGGACGGGTTCCAGTGGCCGTGGTGACATTGTCGAAGGAAAGAGACGTTTCTTCTTTATTTAAATGTGGTACACCGGCAGTAAAAAGTAGGGACACCAAGCTGTTCTTTTCACCCTCTTTATTGGACGACATTGTGACGTTACATTCCATAAAGCTACAACACAAATACATCACATTAGAAATCACATAAGAGAAGACGTTGACACAAATAGTATAACATTTACTACAAATCTTTTTAACTTATGCCGTTTACATTATACGTAAGTTACGTTTTATCGTGGTAATTATGAAATAGTCAAATAGACTGATATGCACCTACGTATCGTATCAGGTTTACAACTTAGCAAAGCTATTAACTTATACGTTAATGCTACTACTGAAACCAGATATGAATTACGTTTATAATATGCAACGATAGACGTGCAAATATTACGCCATGACCTTTAACTGATTTTCATTAATATCAGACGCATATAAATTTAAATACCCCGGTACGTACATATATATCAAATATCTTAATCATGAACTCATGAATTACAATAATATTCTCGTTCAGCATAGACACTTACTACAAATCAGACATGTATATGACACGTGTCGTAATGCAAAATTATCGACTCCATGCTATACTGTTCGTTAATCCATGAATGTATCTTGACACGTTCCCATGCACGTGCGTGCGTGTGTGATAATACACGCACAACACAGTAATAAAATACATATATCTGTCAAGGTCTCGCAAGCTAGGGTCAAGGCTTCAGATATAAAGCAGCTTATAATGATACCGATAAAGCCATACAACTACAGATACATTTACATCTTAACTGAATGAACATGAAGTAAGAATATCTATCTAGTGGCGCAACTAGACAGCTACTACAGATAATGTTTGCTTGCGCCACAAAAAGTACCTTCGTTAAATGACTAATACGTTAAACAATTAAACTTCCTACGCGCGAAATCTATACTAGCAAAGCGACGATAACCAAATGGAACTGGCGTTTCAGTCTACTGCGCCTAGGCACAGTTGCGATAAATATGTACGACAAATATATAATAAACTTACAAGAAACGGTGGCGGGAACAAAGCTCTATGTGTCGCTTTAAACTGCTGGAATGTCATAGCGGTTACTGTAGCAGGGACCAGCTAGAAAACGAAAGGTTGATATACACTAGTTACATGTGGCATGATGGAAAGAAAAAAAAAAAATACTTGGTAAAAAATTAAAGAAAAAAGTACAAAGCATGAATTCGATTTGTGCCAGCTATAAATCGGAGAAAAGTACTTACATAGCGCTTTCCAGAATACATGCTGTTAAAATGCTCGCCGATAATTATAAAGCCACGATGCCGTGTGGCAAAAAGAACATATTCAGGACTGACCAGCAGAAGCACGTCCGTCGGCAGGAATGGTCAGTGAGGCGAGTGAACTAAGATCGGGAGACAAGTGCATAAAAAAAAAGAAAGGGGTGAGGTGACTAGGTGCGCACGGCCGATGGGGTAACTTAATTATGATTGGTCAACTCTGGAAATGTTTACCTGGCAACCTGGTGCGGCAAATAGAACAATAAAACAATGAACTATGCAGGTTAAAAAAAAATACATGTGGCGAACACGTGAAATATGTGGATCGGGCAAGGTCACTTAATGAATGATGAAACCAGACCTGCAGCATTTTAATTTATGCAAAAAAAAATAAAGTAGATGCACAAACTTTAATCTTGAGCTACAAAAACAAAAACAAAAAAAATCATATTTTATGCAAAAAATATGACACTGTATAACTATGAAACTTGAAAAAAAACCCTGTATATGAAAGAGGCAAAGTGCTTGCCAGTCATAATGTTGGTACAGTAAAATATGTGGCGTCCCAAACTGCAAATATACTGTCACATATGATAATTTGTGAAGTTAAGTGGTATCATAAATTTCAGATACACTGTCACATATAATAATTCGTGAAAGTAAGTTATGTGGTATCCCAAACTTCAGATGAATGCCACGTGGGCTGTTTACCTTTAGTACTCCTCAATGATCTACGAGGGGCAGGTGTTAAGTCACAATTGTCTGCAGAATCAGGTGGATGAATTAGGGTGGTAGGTGGGGGGTCTGTATCACCAATGTCCAAATCTGAGTTACTTGATGAATCCAGTCCACGGTATGGACCTGGTGAGGATGGCTGTAGAACAGTAGATGTAACTGGGAAACAGTCAGACTTGCGCACATTATAAAGCTTAGCACGAAACTGATTCTTTGTGTATTTCCGTATTTGGCATGCAGTATCTGAAACAGCGACCACCAAATACTTGTCACGGGAACGAGTCTTGTCTTTATCTTGTTTGAGATACACCAAGTCACCGATATGAACACGTGGGAAAGGCGCTGGAGGTTTACCACAAGCCTTGGTTTTAGCACTTGGAAGATGATTGTTAGTTCGAGACTGTGACTGATTCGCGATAAGTTGTTCATCAACCAGCGGGAGTTGCTCACCTGTCACTTGGTCTCTTTGAGTCCATAATTCTCTAGCGGACAGGCCATCACGTCGAATGCGAGCATTCATGTTAGCAGTAGCAATAGTCAAAGTTAATTCTGACACAGGACCGCCATCTGGGTTTAGGCGCAACAGTTCAAGGCCAAGTTCTCCGATTGCATGTTCAGCTACGGGATTTTTGTTAATATTTTTTACACTGCCAACGTTGAGTGCAATACCATATTTGTGTAAAGTGGCATCTTGTTTGAGGGCCACAAATCCCGGGGCAGGGTCAACCCGGATATGAATACCAGTCTCCTAAACAGCGGACCTCAGCACACAAAATGATAATAGCTTCGCGTAGGTTAGAATGTTTTTCACTAGCAATTATTCTGGTAAGTGTAAAGGAAGAGACAGTTTCTCGAAGTACCAAAACAAGCTGTTTATTACGCTTCATAACATCCATTGCAAAGGATGATCCAATATGTGTGGGAGGGTTACATGTAGTTTGTGTCTCCAGATGCTTTGGAAATGATTTGATGGACATGCACTGATGACAATTGGTGGTAACCGATTGGACGACCTGATCCAGATCCAATGCGAAGAAATAGCTAGATATGAGACGTTTAAGTTGGTATGATGAAGGGTGGTTAAAACGAATATGCAAAGCAGTCACTAGGCCGTAGATGATGCGTCGAGGTACTACAATGCGATCCCGAGGGTGCTGAATTTGGGAGTTTTGCCTGACAACAAGTAATCCATCATGGGCAATAACGACATACTGTAAATAACGTTTAACATTGGGAATATTAGTCATCTTCTTGGAGGGTCTGGTACCTTGAGTAAGGTGGGCATGGGTGGGTAGATTTTGTGTATTGGGTGGTGGGAGAATCAAAAAGAGGCTCCAGGGCCCATACAGTATCAGGAGCAGTTTCCTCTGGAATCTGTAGTTCAACATAATCACCAGGCAATAAAACAGTCTTGTGACTTGGACCGCGTAGCACATAGGCCTGAGTGCGTCGTACAGCAGCATGTGTGTTACCATTGCGTGGCCCGTAATGACATACTTCATGGCCAGAAATGATGATCTGTTTTTTGGCAGGGCGAATAGCAATATCATTATTGTCCATAAAGGGTGTCCTGGCTAACACATCAACGTCTAAGTTCTTCACCACTAAGGCATCTAACTTGAAAGTAAATTGTCCTCGTGAAAGTGAAACATGGATTTCTCCGGAAATTTGAAGTGGAGTATAACCATCGGCTTGATGTGCTATTAGACTATTCCGGAAGATAGCGTAATCGTATACGGAATCGTATATCGTACTATACTGTAATAATTTAAGGGGTAATCTCATAAATGTTAGTTAACGGCATGGAAAATATAATATCAACACAAATGCAATTACATCAAATGTGCAATTTTATTTGCCGGTAAGTTACATGGAGGGACTATAAATGCACATTGTAGGTCCTATGTATACATGCACGAAAGTTTAATCGCTGCTGACTGTGTCAGTTTCGTCACTCTCTGACACCCCAAGAGCTGACAGGGCTTTAGGCATTGTTTTTGTCATAAATTTTTGATACGTTCTATGGTCCTTCCTGGCCATCTGCATGAGACTCTTCGAATTCCTTTTTTTATTCGGTCGTTTGCGTCTGGTGTTCTTTGGCAGCCTTACAGGTTCTTCCTGATCATCTCCAGATCCATGCAGACTTCTACGATTCTCTTCATCCGAATTGGACTCAAACGTGTCCAAATACCTCTCCCGTTGGTCAGGCTTTCTCGGTTGCTTGCTGACTCGAGTAGCTCTAGTCACTGGTCTCTCGGCACCACGGTCGGAAGAGGCAGTCGGCTGGCTTGAAGCGGCACTATCACGGGAGCTAGAAGCAGTGGGGCTTGTGCGGGAGGATGAGGCAGTAGTTTGGCTGTGGGCGACGGTTTGTCGATCAGACACACGCATGTCAAGAGCACCAGAGGAGGATGAGGAGGCAGTAGGCTGGTTACGACCCACATTGTCCTGGCTCAGAGGCTGTCGTCTTGATACATCAGGGAGTGTCGACATTGTCGGAGCAACCTCCTCTTGCTTGATGGTGTCAACAAGCTCCCTGAAAATGAACGACCAACATGAGTCAAACTGAGACAAGTAATACTGACTCAGTATTCCTTGTCTCAGGTACAAGCCGGGGGTCCATACAAAAGGGCTGTTCAACCGTGGTCAAAGGATATACAAAAATGATAGCACTGGTTGATTTTTATTAAAACAAAATATTTTATTATCATTAAAACTGAGTTTTTTTCTCATATCAATGCAGTGCCATATTCCTAATAAATACTGTTTGTATATTTATTATGTTAATTGTATAATATACGTTTTGTTTGATATCACTTTTAACTCAGATGAATTAAACATTAATTGGTATAAAAATGTATAATATGATGGAGCTAAATTGAATTAAAGGGCAATATAATAGGGTCATGGCCAAATTGAGGTACAGTTCCTCACCGTATCTGTTCATCTTCAATTCGGTCTGCGGACAGCAGCTGGCGGAACTTATGTTGAAGCCTTTCCTTAGCAGCTTTGAAGCCTGCAGTTTTGTAATATTTCCGTGCAGTTTCAGGCAGAATATGAAGATTTTCCTTCACAGTATCAACGATAGACATCCAGTCTGCCTGATGCGCCTCATAAGAGCGTAACAGTAAAACTATTTCCTGTTTGGCGAATGGGGTGCACACTACTGCCCTGGAATGAGCTGTAATATTAAATCATTATTTTAAGAAAATCTTATATTTAATTGTATGCTGTTAAATAAACTCTTTCAGTGCAAATTACAATTAAAGTTGAACTGATCTGAATCATTATGTTGACTCATGATTCAAGTGTCTCGTTAGGAATAAGAAGACCTTTCATTCAAGTACTATCATGCTTGGTCTTAAGTTAGCAGCTTCAGTACAAACGAATGGTCTAGGTCAACAGTTTTCCTGGGTACACATGGCGTGCATTGCACACAAAGTGATCCGAGGACAACTGCTGACTCTATGATTTGGGACTGAGAGTTAAAAGTTTCTTTTTTCATTGAAATTACTGGCACTCAACTTTTAAGGTGTTTATCATTTTCTAACAATTTAAATGAAAGAAATAAATTATATTCTTGCGGAAGACCACATATATAAAGTTTTTGTGATCGTAAAATTAGCGTCCGTGTGCCTTTACAGTGCACGTACGTACGAACCAGTCAAGGCTGCATTGTTATATTACATAATTCTATGAGTCCTTCGTGTGACTTGTCATTTGGCTTTGGAAACCACGTTATATGGTATACGATGCATATTGATCTCACCAATAAATAAAACGGAGAAGACCGTCATTCAAGTCTAATATATTTTCAGGTATGTTACACAGTTGTAAAGTTTTTAGGGAAAAAATATCCTACCTGTTGCCATGGCTGTCAAAAGTAGTCGACAGTTTACTGGTGAAAAATGAAATGTACCAGATGTGGTGTCCTCTGACCGAGCGAGGTATAGAAAACGGCCTACACGAAGTCCCACGTGCATCAGTGTACCGTCATGTTGAATCAGTCGGTCAAAGGGGGACTTTTCAACAGCCAATAATGTTTATCTATCTTTCGATCTGCCCCATAGTCATCAGGTTGACCGTAGGGGCGTCAACAGTGCATTGGCAACCAGTTCTCTCCATCCTTCTCGGTTCTCTGCTTTCCTCATGCACTCGTTGAGTTTAAAGCCTGTCCATTCTCGGATGTTATCCTCCCATCTTTTCCTCATAGTAAAAAAGTAGTTTAAAAAAGTTAAAAAAAATGATGATAATATATAAATAGTTGCGGAGTATCCCTGCTTTATTACTTAACTTGTAAGTGAGCTAAGATAGTTATTTCTTCAATTTTCAGATATATGGTGAGAAATGGACCGCCATAGATTAGCCAGATTACTGCCAGGGATCACGTTTCCTCCGCCAAATAATACCCCCATTATCAAGGCTTTTGTGTCCATACTTGTAGTTCTCATGCGACCCCCCAGGACAACACTATACACAAACGCCATTCCACGCAACAGATTTGATGTAAATGATGACGAAATGTTTGGGGGAAGAGATGTGTTTCGAATGTTCCAAGGTCACCCTCATGAATTTTTTCTTGTGTGTGGGGAAACCCCAACAACTTTGTTGGACATGGTGGCACAAGTGTATCCTGTGGCCAGTGTGGACACCTATGTACAAAATGGACCTCTCTCTCCAAGAAACCAACTCTTGTTGTGTCTTATGTGGCTGAAAAGCTATCCAACTTACTCTTTGCTGAGCCTTCTGTTTGATATACGCTACCAACGTGTTTGTGAACTTATTAATCTTTATTGGCCTATTTTGCACCAAATATATGCCCCTCAAATACAATGGCCCACAGTGAATGAATGGTTAAATCTTAGGGGTAATTGGCCTCATATACAAGAGGCTGTTGGGGCAATTGATGGTACATTCCATCATATATACAGACCCATTGTTGATCCACAGATACTTTACTTCTCTGTTTACCGTGGCTGCCATTGCATTCACACACAGATTATAATAGACAATAACAAAGAAATACGCTTTGTAAAGTCTGGATTCCGGGGTCATTGTAACGATGCCCAAATGTGGCGCTTTTTGCCCAACATTGGACCAGGACTGGAATTAGATTTCCCATATGAGTGCGTCTTGTTAGCAGATAAAATCTACCCAAACAATCACCCTCTCATGACGCCTTTTACAAGAGCACAAATCCGTAGACGTCCAATTCACCAGAGACAAATTTGTCAACAATTTAACTCCCAGCTTAGCAGCTACCGGATATATGTGGAACATGTAGTAAGGTTACTTAAGTTATTCAGAGTGATCAGTACTATGTATCGCCACCCCAGGTGGAAGATGGCTGCCATCGTGGAGCTCTGCGCAGGACTTGCAAAAAGAAGAGTAGACTTATTTGGTTGAAAGAATAATTCTTGGGAGCACACCCTCAGGAGCACACAAAGTGATGACACTGAAATAGTTAGCAGCGATTGTAGTTTTGTATATGAACAGCCAATAAATTTGCATTTATGAGATGGTCCCTCAAATCACCACAGTATAGTACGATATATGATTCCGTATACGATTACGCTATCTTCCGGAATAGTCTATTTGCGACGCTGGTACAATGGGAAAGCCTAAAAGGGACGCTGTAGATGCACGTACCATATTGGTAGTTGCACCTGAATCTAAGGTCAAACGTATAGGGTGTTGGTTGTAATGTGTATCCAGGTAAGGCGACTGTACAACGTTTACTCTTCGAGCGCTTTGAACACAATCCAATAAGGGGTTAGTGCCCGAGTCATTAGGTATATCCTCGCTGTATGTCGGTGGATCACACTCATAGTCACACATATCATTGTCTTGGTAGTCTTGAACAAGTCTGGCTTTGGACAGGGCACGACGGTCTGATTCCGGAAGGAAGGAACACTCACTTAACCAATGAGAAGAATGTGAAGAACGGCCTGCAGTTTTGCATAAAACACATGACTTGGGTTGTCTTTTTTGAACCTGAGGGTACTTACGGGGCTTGGAGGTGTATGCATTGGGTAGTGACACAGACTGGAGGGCTTTTGTGTCCTCTAGTGACTGTAACTCTTCTAATAGGGATGGCAGAGCCTGTGATATCTCAGGTTTGATTGAGGCTAATGTTTGGTTATGCAGAACAGTACCATATTTTTGTTTTACAAGTTGAGGCAAACTGGGGTGTGTTAACTGTAACCACAACAAAGCAATAACATTTTCCACAGATGGTGTAAACTCTTCATCCATTTGAACACGCTCCCCATGGTGTGTGAGATTCGACTCCGTGGTGAGTAAGTTGTCTTCGAAGAAAGCATTGAGTCTTTGAAAAAGATCCTCATGTCTTTCGTCAGAGCCTAGGTTAAAAGTTGCTAAGTCCAAAAAGTGGGCCCCAGTGGACTGGAAACCGAAATGTTCTCTAGGC
>CAXHWN010000589.1:0-28000 GCA_964020975.1 Hermodice carunculata
GCAGGTTGTCTACATATAAGAGGCCCTTTAATCCAAAGCAGCAGCAAACGCCTCATGACACCAAGGCAAACAAGACGCATATAATCAGTGGGAAATTGTGACACCATGCCTATAGAAATGTCCTGAGGGAGCAAGATGGTGGTCCTCATCCTGCATTTCATTAAATTGGACATCTGTGCGCAATGGAGCATTAGTTTGTGGAAACGTCATTTTTCCATTCCACACCCCATGTTGTGTACATTTGTCACACCTTGCATACCCGGAATGAGACTTCACTTGCTTTACATATGCTCTTGCTGGAGCATCACATGTAAAAGAGGATATCTTCACATGATACTGCACTTGGCTATACATAATACCCTCTCTTTCCAATACATTAACCTCAGTGACAAACTGTTCCAGGTATTCTCTAACACAATCTGGCTTCTTTGTTCCATAGAATAAGCCAATGATGAAGGGCCCGCTTTCTCTACATTGATCCAGAATGCCTAGTATAGGCCAAAACTGATCACTGGAACTTTTAAATAAAGGCACACCATCAATGTTTATCTGAACAGACAGAGCCGTATTTTCTCCTACATCTAGTTCACCACTTAGTTTTGATTTAACTCAGAGTTGGCAGTTAAATAGAGCTTAATTGTTTGGGGGGTAGGTGTCATCACAGAGTTTGTTTTACATTTCTGGTGCAGGATGTCCATTGTTGCAGTCCTTGTTGGGATTTCCCTTGGTTTGTACAGGTGGTCTAGTTGCAACTGTTTATTTTACTATCACTGGGACTGAATATAAGGCCCCAGCTTGTTTCCACTTCAGTTATACACTGGCGGGTGGTTTAACTAGGATAAACTGTCCAGCCAGAAAGGGTACATATTGGTTCAGGGGTAAGTCAAATTGTTCTTATCTGAACCTGTACTATACAAATTTAGTAATTATGGTTTGTTTGGCAGGGGTTCTTCTTTCATAACGAAGCTCTGCATTTATAAGCAAAACTTCACGTATTTAGCTAATTCATCATTTGCCACGTTCTTATTTATTCTTTATTATGTGGGTTGTCTTTGCTGAATATTTAGCTTAGACAAGGAGCCGCTACTCAGAGAGACATGTATGGGTGAAAGGCTCCGAAACATGTTGAGTAGTTACCCGCTGAAGACCCTTGAATTTATTTGGGCTGATACAGCCTATATCAAAATTTTACAGAGGAACGTGTGCAATATAGACAATAGTAATTCCATATGTATACAGGTTAGACAGGGACAGGTTAGCTTATGGAGAGTAAAGAGTTCGAACTGCGGAATAGGATATTGACTACTAGGAAGTGGTTCTGGGCAAAAAGACACAAATACATTCCTGCAGCAAGGCCAAAATGATAGTATAGACCTCCAGCTAGTTCTTGAACATTGCATGTGTGTTTAGTACCTAACAATGTTCTTGGGTCCTTAGGCAAATCAGCATGTTCCTTCTTCAAAATTTCTAGCAAAGCATAGAGCGAAACATGGGTAATTTTGTACTGAACTGCCCAATCAGCTAGTTTTTCGGACAAAGTTGTTTCTTGCTCAACATCTGATTCCCCTGGATCACTGTCTGACATGTACAGACAGCCGAGGGTTACATCATCAACTCCTGACAAGTATGATTCATGTGGAATTACAGGCATGTCATGCATGTTTGCATCATTTGCATCATAAATGTGTGTATGTACTTCAGTGTCATCTTTGTCTGGAGCACAGTTTGTGGTCATTTTAACATCAACATCTTCATTTGCCGAATATAAATTTTTGGTATCTATGCTATTGTTTAGATTCGAATGTTCAGTTGAGTCAAGGTAGTTAGCAACAGAATCAAGAACTCTTCTGCGCCCCGTCCAATAGGACAATTGTTTTGGCATATCTGATCGGACTAAATTGTCAACAATGTCATCTATATCACAATCATTTGGTGTTGCCATTTTCACAAAAACAGGTGAATATCAAATAATTGTATACTGTGGTAGGTGCAGAAAACTAACTGTTCAAAAATTTTTCTCTCTCGTATATGTATTGCGGTTTCAAGCTGTTATCTCATTTGTTTAGAGACAAAATGATGATGCAATGCCCCAGCAATAAAACACAAATAAAACTTGATGCTGGAAACATAACGGTCTCTCTTTTCCTACAACAAAGTAAACCCTTTTCTGTACAAACAGTGTCATTTTAACTTTTGTCTTTGTCCTTCTATGACGCTTTATACTTTGAATTCTTTGTACTCCTTTAGCATATTTTGATGTTAGCTTACCCCTGTGAGAACAAAACACTGCCCCATGTGAGAACAAAACACTACCCTGAGAGGGTTGTCTGGAACAACGAAGTTCATGGATGTTAGAGGTCCTGCCCTACCAAGACTGAAAATGGCCAAAATTAGAACTCTTCTAATAGAAAAAAATGGCATGTTGAAAGCTCCCAAGACTGAATTCTGTCTGAAGACTGAAGTTTGACACCCATGGAAGTTCTTTTAAAGAAAATAATCATTATGTACATTACTGTAGAATGCTGCCAGAGAAACATAATACTTGCCACAAACATCTTTTGAAAACAGACCAACCATTATTCCAAAAATAATTACGACGCTCCCCATGTTTACAACTGCACTTAGCATAACAGTGTGATGTTGATGATCATTTTTTTTTTCACCCATCTTCAAACTCAACCTAGCCCTTACAGAGAACCATAAAGCTGTGCAATACAAAAGTCCTAGCTCCAAGGTATAAGTTATCATGCAAAAATCATGAAACAGTTTTCAGTAAAGTGGCTCTGTGACCTTTAAAATGAGGTCAAGGTCATCCATCTTCAAACTTCGCCTAGCCCCAAATATGGACTATAATCCTGTGCAATATAAAAGTCCTAGCTTAAAAACCTCTTCAGTTATTGTGCGGAAACCAAAGTTAACTCAGGTACCACTGTGACCTTGGAAATTATGTCAAGGTCACCACAGTGTACCGACCGACCGACATGTGCAACGCTATATGGCCCACCTTCTTCGAAGGGGGGCATAAAAATGAACAACCTGTCAGGACTAAATTGAAAATTTTGTAACTTTTTATTTATGCTATTTCAGGACTAACCATTGAATTTGATCCTGGACATGGATATATATTTTAAATTTCTTCTGATTTCAACTGGGGAAAAAAAAAAAAAATTTTGTGTGACTTCTGCATGAAAAATGTGAAAATCCTACCAAATCAGAAAGAATGCTATAAAATTTCAAAAAAATTCAATCCTGCAAAAAACTCTATGGATATGTAGTAATCAGAAAATATATAGGTTTAATGTACTTGTGAAAAAATTAAATGGGTAATTGCAATGCAAAGTTGCCAGTCTCACTGCACACTAGCGTGACAGCTTCCACCTTAAACTTGGCATGGTAACAGAGCTAGTAAGGAAGTTGACTATCTGACTTGGAATAAATGAGATGCTTAAAATTATGCAAATTAGGGCTTTTCTAAAATTTAAAAGCTCCATATCTTCCAAACTATTGCAGATAGACACAAAATTTGAATGGCCACATATAGGTTTGTGACACCTGCCAATATAATGGATAGAAAATAAAAGTTGCAGAATTTCAACTAATGCTAATAAGGGGCATTGAAAAATTTAAAAGTTTAATATATCTCCAAAACTATTATGTATAGAGCTGAAGCTCCAACTTCAATTTATCAGTTTGTGGCAAAACCACATGCAATGAACCATGAACCAAAGTTCTTGGATATTTTATTTATGCAAATTAGCTGGATATGCAAAATTTTAAATCTTGAATAGCTTCAAAACTATTTTAGATGGAGCAAATCTGACGGGACTAGACCGTAGATGGAAGAGGCTTTGTGGTTTTTCGACGTAAGACTAGTTTCGGTGATCTCTTCACCTCATCAGTTACGAAACCGACCGTTGAAAAAACTGCGTGTGCCTGTTTATATACGTTTGGGTTGCTACGTAAAACTCGTGCTATTGTTTACGTTGATTCAAAGAATTTTTCTTTGAAAATAGGGGTTTTCCTTATATGGAAACACCTAGATGTTTGATGACTGTGGGTCAATCAGTACTTATCTTAGGCTTGTTTAGAATTAGAACAACAGAATAGTTGTTCCAATGGCCCTGGATAGGGACTATGGAAATATTTAGGAACATTTCCCTTGTGAATAAATATGCAGTTTTTTTCAAATTAACACTATATGTGTTAATTGAGTGGTACATAGCATGGGAAAATGAGCTCAGACAATAAAAATTTAGTATTAGACTGAGCAAGGGAGCTCACTTTCCCATGATATTGAGGCCGAATGGCTCAATCGAGCGTAGTTGGTGCATCCAATGCTTCTCCCGGGTTAGTCGCAGCTCTCTGGTGCGGGCTAATCTCGGAGGAGTCGGGATGTATTCTAGGATATGGACTTCAATGTTCAGTCCATCATGTCCTTCCTGGGAAAAGTGTCTTCCCAGGGGTTGGGTGGTCACTTTGTTATTGATATAACGAAAGTGCTCTCTTAACCTGTCCTTCAGTGGACGTTGTGTCTGTCCTACATATTGTTTAAGACAGGTCTTGCAAGTTAGGAGGTACACTAAGTTGGAGCTTTCACAGCAACCTCCCCTCGGGACTTTGTATGTCCGTTTTGTTTCTGTGCTGGTGACACTTCCTGATGTGTTCAGCCGAATGCAGTATTTGCAATTTTGGCGATTGCATTCATTCTTCTGTTTCTTGCCTGAAATTGCTGGATTTTCTCTTTCAGCATTGGAGTGTCTAATTCTGGAGTGGACTAGCATGTCTCGTAGGTTTTGTGGACGTCTAAAACCTATGGTGACTGGTCTACTGAAGATTGTTTCAGCATGACGAGAGGCTTCTAAAGTCCTCCAATTTTGTTGGATTATTTGTCTAATTGGAGGGAGAGCAGGGTTGTATGATGTGATTAAGAAAAAGTTTTCTTGATCAGTGTTTTCTTCATCTTGGCTTGGTGTCAAAAGATCTGCTCTGCTGGCTGAGTCAACTTTGCTTTTTGACTCTCTAAGTATTTGAGGTGGATACTCTCTCTTCTCATAGTACTTTAGGATTTTCTTTGAATTCTCTTCAAATTCTTCTGGTTTACTGCAAATTCTCTTAATTCGCAGAAGTTGACTATACGGCCCTCCAGTTCTGGAGTGTCTGGGATGGGCTGACCTAAAGTGTAGGTAGGTGTGGGTATCCGTGGGTTTAACATAGAGCGTGGTGTATGCTCTATGTTGTGAGTCAATTTTCACAGTTGTGTCTAGAAAATTGATTTCACTTTTTGACCGATTGCATGTGAATTTGATTGTCGGATGACAAGAATTCAGAAAAGTGACAAAATCTGTTAATTCTTCTTCGGAGTGAGTCCATATACAGAATATGTCATCAATAAATCGCCACCAGACTAGTGGTGAAAGAGGATGTTTGAGTAAACGGTTTTCTTCCAAATCTGCCATAAATAGGTTGGCAAATGATGGAGCTACCTTGGTACCCATGGCGGTACCACTGACTTGGAGGTAATGATCACCGTTGAACTCAAAATTGTTGCAGGTGAGGACAAGTCGTAATAGACTTATCAACTCCGCTGTTCCAGGTTTGTCTGTGTGGTCTCTGTTATGTAACAGAGCCCTTGCAGCACTGTGTAGGCCTTCATTGGTTGGAATGTTGGTGTACAATGATTGTACATCTAAAGGGACCAGAAAAGCATTTTCTGGTAGAGCTGGTAACGCCTCAATTTTGTTTATGAAATCTGTGGTGTCCTTGATATAACTATGAATTTTCTTCACTAGTGGTTTCAGAAAGAAATCAACATAAGCTGATATACGTTCTGTAGGACACTCGTTTGCACTGAGTATTGGGCGAACAGGTGGAGGTAAAACTCCTTTATGTATTTTCGGTAGGAAATACATACTAGGTACCCTGGGTTCAGTAATGTATAAATAGTTATACAACTTTGAACTTATGCTCTTATTATCTAGCATGTCTTTCAGGGTTGATTTGACTCGTTCATTGTGTATAGAAGTAAGATTGTTTTCCATTCTCTTGTAGTGGTCAGTATTTGATAAATGGTCCATAGCCCTTGCTATGTAGTTATCTGTGTTTTGTATCACGATGGCTTAACCTTAAAAAAAAAAAAAAAAAAAAAAAAATTTTTAGATGGAGGTTTCATTCCATCTTTAATTTTTGGGTTTGTAACATAGCTGCATCCAATGAACCATGATCCAAAATCATACAATTTTAATTTATGCAAATAAGATGAATACAAGAAATTTAAATCTTTAATAACTTCAAAACTATTGTGCATACATGTGCCATTTTGACCTCAATTTGAAGGCATGTGACATAGCTGCATCCAATGAGCCATAAATCAAAGTTGTAGGCTTTCAATTTATGCAAATTAGACAAATACACAAAATTCAAATCTTTGAATAGCTTCAAAACTGTTACTGATAAAAGTGTCATTCAAACTTTACTTTATAAGTTTGTGACAAGGCCACATCCAATGAACCAAGAACCAAAGTTATAGCATTCTTATTAATGCAAATTAGCATAACACACAAAATTTAGATAATGTTGAACAATGGCAAAGTGTAGCGTTTCTCATTTTGAAGGCACCCAGACAGATTTGCTGTGACGCAAATCTTCTTTTCTAGTATTTCAAATGCATTTCCTGGAAAAAGTGGCAGAGTGCTGTTACGCCTTTTTGCCATCAAACTGCAGGACAGACAGTGATCTGTCAACCAAAGATTCATTTGGGACACCAGCTGAAACTACTGGCAGTGAAGCCGCACATTTCCCGATTGCATCCCCACCTCTATGGAAATTAATATTAAGTACAGTGCCGCCAGAAAGTTTTGCAGCGTCTCCTCTGGTGGCCACTCCGCATGGTCCTCCTCAGGTACTACAACTTGTACAAGGGACTCCTGCAGAGAACACTCAACATTACTACGGAGTTTGATGTTAGTTACTCAGTGTGCTTCTTGTACCTACATGACATGTACCTGTGGCCCCCATTGACCCTAAACTGGTTATGGTGTCAGAATTATAATGTTTATAACACTTTGAAAAATGGTACCTGCAAGTGGTTCCACTGGTGACCCCCCCCCCCCCCCCGAGTTTTGGACCAAGACTTTCTGCCAGCACTGTAGGCCTATCCGAGCAACAGAAAATATGCCTAATAATGAAGAGAAACATGAACGTTTTGCCTTTTGGGAGCAGCCAGTTGGCAGTATTGGGTTTTGTAATGACACAGAAATCCCTGCCCTCACCCCCAAAACCTAAAGACATGCTGTTCTAATTTAGTGCCATGGATTTGGACACAACTTTGCTGGTGCTCCAAAAACACTGAAGAACAGACTCACTGGGGTGATACTGAAAATATGGTATCATCGATTAAGTAGGCCTAGGACTCGGGCCCAGCCACGGGTATTCCTTGCCTTTAGAAGTTCAGGCACCCGCCTTTTTCTGATAATTTTGCGAGTAAGTAGTCTAGTCAAGAAACCAATTATTCATTGTTTCAACTAATAATATGTAGATTAAATAATGAATTCAAACAACATTGGTTTTATTAACACCTACATCCTTTCCACAAAAGGGAAGTGATTGTGCACGTTTTGTTTACACAGATCTGCAGCCACTGCCGGTACCCGGGAATTCACCCTGAGGTCAATCTATTTTTGTAACGCTGTGCATGGCTGCAGTCCCGTGCCAAAACGGCACAAGAGGTCAACGAGACCCCCTGGGGGTGAGACGACTTGTAATCACTTTATACAAATTAAGTTTGTCAATATCTGAATCAGATTATTTTCTCGTTTATCTGTACAATAATTGTGGATACTTATTGGTGCAGTACCGTATAGCTATAAGCTGGCATACTTAAAATGCGAGTCCTTTGGTTTCCTGAGTGAGACATGTCCAGCAGGACTCCAGGAGCACATGCAGCAACTGGTGCCCCGGTGGTATCGATGTACCACCTATCAATCCACGCCCTGTCTTACCGAGGTTTTAACTTACAGACGTTTAGAAAACAAAACATCCCAAAGATTTAAAGTGAAAAGAACTTTGTGACTCACCCAGTATCCCGGGTTCAGCAGCCTTCCGTCGCACCGGCACGGTCACCTACGAAACGCCAAACGTGAAACGGCTTTTCAGAAACGCGGGAATTAAAAAATTTAGTACCTCACAACTCCCAAGATGCACCGCGTCCACAGTATAGTTCTGTACGTTACAGTAGGGCGCGGCAACCTGATGCTGTCTGCATGTCGCACCATGTGAAAACGATTGCAAAATTTCCTAATACATGTATAGATGAGGAGTATTTTGTTGCCGATAAACGTAACTAAACTTGTTGTGTTTACACTTGTGAGAAAGAGCATAACATCTGCTTCCACCCAACATAACTCATTTTAGTATTAAAGTTTCCGTTCTCAACCTACCCCACCCTGAAAAAAGGGTAAAATATGCCTTGCGGCGGCCGCGGGGGTAACTTTTTCGAGCGCGGCACACAGAAACATGCTATTTTTCCACGGAGTTTCGCATCGCACAGACTGGATCATTTGTCATCATTGATATGTCATTACAAAACTAGCAATGTGAAGATTCTAAATCCGTTCGATCCTTTTTTACCCGTGAATTTCGAATCTTAAATCATTTTTAATTAAAACTTAACACTTTTCGCAAAAATTGTTAACTGTGTCAGCAAATTTAGGATGAAACCGATTTTTAAAGCTCAGAATCCCAGCGTTCTAGTGGTAAAAACCGCTTTTTACGAAAATAAAAAACGCCAATGCGAAGAAGCTCTGCAGAGACCATGTCCCTATAAACAGCAGCGACGCGTCAGTGTGGCTGCCCAGCATGGCGTCAGTAGGTGAGGTGAGTACGCTCTTCGTCACTGAGATTTGTCATCGATTTTTTTTGCATCGTCCACGATCAAAAACAACCCATTTGTTCAATAAAAACTTGAAAGTGAAGGTCCTTAGAATGGTTTTAGGGTAGTTTAGCGTCAGGTAAGTATAAAATACAGTCTGGAAATTAAGTTGATGTGGGACGGGGAAAAAAGCGTCTGCTACCAGCCTAACGGGAAAAAAAACAAGCCATATTTTCATAGAGCTGCAAAATAATAAATTCTGTTCGAAGCAGAAAAATACTATCCCAGAATGTTCCCAGTATTTATTTAGATTAGTTAAGTATGATGTTTGATCACCGATGGCTTTAAATTAGCTAAGATTATGATGGATTATAATCCCAACTCGCTTTGCTGTTCATGCCGGCTGCAGCAGGTGAGCGATAATTAAGGACACATGTGAGCAATAATTAATAGCATAGCGCTGAAAGTGAAACAGTAGGTGATGTTTTCCTTCTCATTTGCAGTGACATTCAGACCAAATAAAGTCTGTTGGATACTAAAGTAAGAGTAACACGTCCATGAATGTTCCTCATGTATAAACATTATCAACTTGTCCACTGAATTCAGTGTTAAAGTATATTATAGCCTATATAGGCCTATTTTGAATCTTATAGTAAAATTATGCATCTCTTCTGCTGTAGTTTCTAGAAACTTCAAAATTGTTTTATGTGATGATGGATAGGCAGGGCTAAGGGGTGGTGACAGTGCTTTTTTCCAGGCTCCTGCTTGGTTCCTATTCTGAATTTTTGGGTTTTGGGTTTTTTTTTTTTTTTCATTATAAAAAATTCAGTTTACTTGCATACTTTTCAGCTCGAGTGTATTGGTATTCGAATGGATCATGATGAAAATCAATTGAGAAATTTGAATCAACACTGCAGCAATAGAAACAAATGATTCAATTATAATCATGGAACATGAAATTGAATAGCTTGAGATCTGAAACAATATTTCTAAATGCAAAATTATGCATTGCTTGCCAATAACAAAATTTCAAGTTGATATCACAGACATAGTTAACTCCCTCACCCCTGCCCCAAAGAAAAAAATGATTCATTTTTTTATACATTTAAGAAATCTTAATGTAACTACATGTAAAAATTTAGATCTTTTCAAAAAATCTCAATCAGAATTTTTTCATCAACATGTATTTTGATGTCTCGTATGCCTGTGGTTCAAGTAGTTTGTTTGACAATTAAACCTTTTTGAAAATGTTTTAATTTGAAATTAAACAATTGAATTAGTCTTTATAATTTCTCTAATCAAACTCCTCTCCACCTTTATGCAAAGAAACATTGGAAATAGCAAGCAGAGTCAGTTGCAGGTAGGCCTACATAAAGAAGTGGAGTAGTTTTGGTTTTTATCAAACTGTATTTCTTTTGCCATTTCATATACAGACACATTCAAAGTACCAGGTTTAAGCAGTTATGTTAACAAGTAGGCCTAGATGTATCAATTAGATTTGTTGTTTTTTTTATCAAAATCCCTGTCCAGAAACAAATATTTACGTGTAAAGTAGCAGAACTGAATAATGTCAGAATTGCTCCGGTTATATTGAATGAAGCAGCATAAATCAATTAAAAGTAGGCCTACATAGATCAAACTTCCATGATTAGTTTTCATCGGTCATGCAGAGAAACAGAGAAAGTAGCAGGATAAATCATCAAGAAGTAGGCCTACGTTATGAAGTTAAAAAACAATGCCTCTGAAACTCAATTTTTAAATGTTATTTTCAGCTGAATCATATAACCAAAGAGGAACCCATCCCTTGAACACTAGGTAAACAGTTTTGATTAAGAATAGTTAGAGATAGCGTTTGCCAGAATAGTTCAGCTGGATGGATATCTGGTAGAACTTCTTCATAAAATGTAATTTTGGTGAGGGCACAATGTTTCTTGTTTGTCACTGTAGAGCATCCAGTTTCACAGAACATGAGAATATGTTTGCATGAGGTAGAGGGGATGCATTTGTCAGGAACCATGTGCAAAAACTGTTTTCATGACTATGAACATGTATGTATTTTGATGTATGTTACTAAGTGCATGATTTCTTATTATAGGCCTATGGATGCCAATTTTCATATTTAAGAGGGCTCTTGTATGACTTTTCAAAATCTTGCAGTTTAGTGAAATTTGTGCATTGCTCCTAAAAATAATTTTACCAATTCTGTGACTTCAGCTTATTGAATTATCAAATTTATACTAGTTGACACAGTTATGCCCACTGTAATTACTAGCAAACTGCTTACATGTTGATTCTGATTGTTGAGAACTCATGCCTCCGTTGCTTGGTTGTACTGGCTTGTATTTGGGAAGTTGTAAAGCATAATTGTCATTAACTCTGGTTCACCAGTGTGTGATAGTTCCAGAGGGATGACCATTATGCGCCAAGAGACCAACCATTGCACTTTGGGTATCTGAGTCTGTGCACCTTGGTATCGACTTGACCATGATACATTTCATTGTAAACCAGTAAGAAACTAATGCAACATGGCTGTTTTGTGTGTGTGTGGTATACTGTGCACTGTAAGATATGAAGTTGTTTGGTCGCATGTGTTATATAATATGAACATTTGGCCTTTCTTTAAATGTTTTCTTTATCTTTCTCTGATATAATATTTCATACAAGTTTTTGTTTTCATGTTCAATATTAGATGAAAATTTCAGTCCCTTTACATAATAAATTGGTAATCAGATACCTTCACCATACAGGGAAAGTTTCACTTTCCTGCCACAATTCAGATGGATTTTTGTCAAAGTTAGATACATTGGCGCATTATAAAACAAAGATTGGCTGACTATGCATACAACCAGAAATTGTCATGTACATCAAATGATGCTAACACTTTGTATGAAAGGAATTTAATGTGTCATATGGCATGACAACTTGGTTCTTTTGTTGTGAATTATGGTCATAGGGCTCTCAGGTTTTCTTGCCCAAGTACAGCATTTTTTAATTGCCTCCATAAATTTTGATCATATCTGATGCATCAATATTATCAGAAATAGTCGATAATATATTAGAATTTCATTTCAGTGTCACATATACATTAGTAATTTGCAACAAAGTTGAATTTGATGTATTTGCTGGGCTGTATAGGCAGTCAATTTTTAGGTAAGGTGGGCAGCTAGGGAAAAACATCCATGTGGTTGCTTATCACATAGCTTTTTAGATTTAATATATGAAACAAATCTTTTTGGTGCGATGATAGACATGTATTGTGATGAAAACATTGCATCTGTGATGTAGGGAAAGGTTCTGATCACAATCCTAGGGATGAATAGCTTACTTTCAAATGGCCCACTATTTAAGTTGATCAGGAGGGTCCTTGTATAAAATGTATGTGTTTTATCATTGTATGTTGCAGTTGCAAGCCACAGACCAGACGGCGAAGGAGATGTACCCCTGTTGGATCCTGTTTGGGAAGAAGCTGGCATGTCTGTGGAATCATGGATGAAATGTATCCAGGGACTGTCACTGTAGATTCCATTCTCCCTTTTGCATCCTGATATTTACCAAAGATACATGTGGAAGTAGCAGTATTTCAAGGGGTTTGGTACATCAATCATGAGAAAAAATTAGGAAATCAGCTTGGATCTCCAAAGATTCACAACGGATGGTCAGGTGAAAAAAGCCCATGACATCAGATTCTGTTATGAAGACAATGTCAGCCCAATCCTGTATCGATTTACAAAGTCTGTAATTTTGCTTGAAATAAACTTAACAAATGTATGAATATGAATATATTGTTAACTGTCAGAGTTTAAAACATATTTGAAATTTCAAGGTTCAACTTTGAAAACTTTTCAAGATATGGATCCTTTAGATAGGACCAAAAATAGGCATTTTCAGTGATGTCGGCTACAAAAATGGCTTAAGTCCAGGGTCTGGAAACAGAATTTTACACTCTTGAAATTTCAGAATAATGTTCAAATATCTTAATCATCCATGGTACTGTCATTAGGTGCACTGTTTTGTGTTTAAAAATCAGGAACAGGTGACATGATGCAATGTGTATCTTATGATTATGGGCATAAAAGGTGATTTTCCATTTAAATGGCAAAACCGCCTTTTCGGGTCGGGACGCGGGTCGCATCCCGGGTCCAAAGGTTATGGTGACTTAGTATTTAGTAAATTATAGTATTTGATGTATTTTATAGTGTTTTGCACTGAAATGATGCTCATTAGATTTATTTTCCTGCATTGTGTATCATATTATGGCGATTTCTGTCTCTGTGTATTGTTTTGAAAAACACATGGCTAAAGTACTGAATTTGTCCTATTTTGACCACTTTCATGGCAACCAACCCCTGCCTTTACTTTCATATTTTGCAATTTTGCTTAAAATGAACCCTGAAAGTGTATAATTTTGAATTTGTTAGTAACCTTTACACTTTTAAAGATATTTGAAATTTCAAGGTTGAAGATCTCAAACTTTTCAAGATCTGGGTCTGTCAAAATGGGAGAAAATTGGCATTTTCGAGTGTGCCGCTTGAAAAAAGTCCAGTGTCTGGAAGTGGGAGTTTGCACCCTTGCAATTTTAAAATAATGTTCAAATATCTTCATTATCAATGATATTTTCATTAAATGCACAGCTTTATTCTTAAAAAGCATGAAAAGATGACATGATGCAAGAAATATCTGAATTTTGTGAACATTTAACATCCGTTTCCATTTTAATGGGAAAAGGCCATTTTTGAGTCGCGACGCCGGCCCTATCTCTGGGAATCACATAAATTGCTATATCTCGCGAAAGACTTCATCAATTTTAATAATTTTGTTATTGTTGGAATGCTCTCTGAGAGTGCTTTCACATAAGATTAAAAAAATAAGTTATTAGCAACTTCAAACTTTGGTGCCTCCCACTAGTTACAGTTCTTACAGTGATTTACTGTACAGACTACAGTAAAGTACTGTAACTTATTTTGTGAGTAAATAAGACGTAATATATTGTGCCATTTACAATAGAATACCATCAACTGGGGCTTCTTCGAACATTTTGGTTGGTTTTTTTTCTATCCTGTTTGAATACTTTTGCCGTACAGCAAATATTTTGTGTTTGATATGGGGTGGGGGGGGGGCAAAAGGATTTGTGATACTGAAGCCTAAAACTTCCTGGATATGTAGCACTACTCATGTGTTTTTTTGTTAAATGGGTGTTCAAAGTAATCCCACTTTCGCCTTAGGGGCTGCTTTGAACACGTGTAAATTTTCGCCAGAAACGAGTTAGCACAATAGCAGTCTCAGTTGTAACTGGAAAAATGGCACAGTTCAAAAAGTGCAGGAGCACGTACAGATCATTGCCATCCATAAAAACAATATGAGAATGAATTAAAGTTTTAAAAAAAATCACTGGCCCTATGTTTTTTAGTTTTTGACTCATGATATATATATATATTGATAGTATCCTAGACTTCACAAATGAAAGTGAAAGGTTTTGTCAGTATGTAGTGTACTAAAGCACAAAAGAATAAAATTGTTGTAATAAAAGAGATTGAAAAGAACATCACTAACAAAAGTTAAGGCAGGCCTACATATTGAATTATGTTTTGAAATACACTATCAATGTTGTGTAACAATATGGCAATAAGCTGTTTAACTTAAAGATTGAAGATTGCATTGTCTTCATTTTGACAGTTTGAATTATGTACTGTAGGCTACTTGTGCAAACAATAAAACCTGAGAACAGTGAGAAACCTTTTAAGGATAATTTATAGATACTTTTGCAGCTCAAATTTCCGTGTAGGGTTTATCAAAGTACAACTTTCAAATTATGAAACTTCTCTGGATATTTGGCATGTTTACACAATATGCTACCAAACAGCAAAATATCTATATTATGCGAATAGTAGGCCTATTCACAAAAATTATAATGGAACAGGGAATGTTTAAAGATTGCTTTGTCTCCACTTTGACAATTTGAGTTGTGTACTTGTATTAACAATGAAACCTGGAAACAGTAAGAAACCTATAAGGAACAATTTATGGGTACTTTAGCAGCTCAAGCTTCTAGGAGACTCTTAAGGGATCATATCCCTAGAAATAGTTTAAAATTTGTACCTTTACCTGCCCTTAAAATGAAATTTAAACAGACATTATGAAATGTGTCTAGAGCTACAATGGTGCAGAAATGACTGAGCCTGAGGGGGCTGGCATTATAAGCCGGGAGAGGGTGGGTGGGGGTGGTCAGAAAATTGAGATGATCATACATCGGCTGTTTTATGCCCCCCCCCCCCCATTTTTACACGATGTCTGCCCCTTATTTTCTATGCACCTATGCATGCATCAAAACACACATACATGAGCTAGGGGAAGCTGGTGTATATCCCATTTTAGAGAGGGCCATTAGTATATGTATTTAATCCACTGATACCAGGATTATATCCCTTAAATAAACAGGGTCTGGTACAACATTGAACATTCAAAGTAACCCCCTTAATTTGACGGGCACTGACATCATAATAATAATAATAATAATAATAATAATAATAATAATAATAATAATAATAATAATAATAATAATAATAATAATAATAATCACTCATGCCTAACGAAATATGAAACAAAATTTAGGTGATAAATACACAAAAACTTACTTTAGATGTCAATTAACATTTTGCATTTGAATTGAAGATGTTTTGTATAAGTGCATAGTTATTGCTGTGGTCACAAAAAGTTTGTCTACTATGGCAAATCTGCTTACCAGCGGTATCCATGTTTAAACATGTTGTGGGACTATGATCTTTAGAGCAGCAACAAGAGGATACTATCAATAAAATCTGTAAGACCTATTGTATTTGTGTCTTTTTGCCCAGAACCACTTCCTAGTAGTCAATATCCTATTCCGCAGTTAGAACTCTTTACTCTCTATAAGCTAACCTGTCCCTGTCTAACCTGTATATATATGGAATTACTATTGTCTATATTGCACTATGATAAAACTTGACATATTTTTCGTATATAAGATGTTTTTTATATCGAAATTCTTTTTAAATCAAGTGTTTAAAGCCCCCCCCCCCCTGTTCAAAGAAGCCCCGGTTGACCGGTATTGTAGCTTACATATCTTATGGTAACCTACTGTAAAATGTACAGTAAAGTACTGTAATTTTGAGAAGTAGCAGCATAGTGTTCAGTTTACAGTAAAGTACTGTAACTAGCAGTCATTACGGTAATATACTGTGAAACTTACAGCAATGTACTGTAATGTAGGGGTACAGTAAAATACTGTTCATCTAACAGTTCAGTACTATAAAAATTACAGCAAAATTTTATAGTGTGTATATATATATATATATATATATATTTATTTATTTATTTATTTATCAGAGCCTCGAAGTCTCTCGCTTTTGTAAAATTTCCCAAAAAGTAGCATTATTCTATTGGTGGTTGTAAATTTTATACTGTTTTACCGTGTTTTTGTACTATATACGCGCGGAGAGTGTCTATGATGGTGCCTCAAATGATTCAAAATGCAGGAAATGAGGGTGCAAATTTTCTGGGAGAGCATGCCACCAGACCCCCCCACCCCCCACCCATCTTCCCAGCTATACTTCGCGCCTTCGGCGCTCCCCTTCCCGCTTTTCAGTACCTGCAGGAGGGAGCTTTAGTATAGGGTCTGTCTCTCTCTCTCTCTCTCTCTCTCTCTCTCTCTCTCTCTCTCTCTCTCTCTCTCTCTCTCTCTCTCTCTCTCTCTCTCTCTCTCTCTCTCTCTCTCTCTCTCTCTCTCTCTCTCTCTCTCTCTCTCTCTCTCTCTCTCTCTCTCTCTCTCTCTCTCTCTCTCTCTCATGATCTATCTATATAATCTATATATCTATAATATATATATATGTATGTGTGTATGTATGTATATACATATGTGTGTATCACCCCTAGTATAACCGTACTTATCACAGTGATAGGGATTCTAATTGATTATTACGTAACTTTAAAATTAGTAAAAATTCAGGAAATGGCAGCAGTGCCACCTAGTGATCAAACATGGGGTAGATTAAGTAAAACCGCTTGCCAAGCAATGTTGAAGAGAATTCAGTGTTGGTTTTGTAGAAGAAGCAAAACAACATTCCTGCCGAAAAAAAAACTCATAAAACTGAAATAAATCACAGCATCGCCTGTTGAACAAATTAAGGTCTAAGGGTTACAAAGGATAACAAGAAGAGCCCCTGTGTCATTAGGAAGTTATTGGCTAGGCATAATTGTAGCAAATTCTTCAATATTTTTTAAAAGGTGATAAACTAACAAACAAGCAAACAAACAAAGAGATAATAAAAAAAAGTACATACAATCCATAACAAAAAATGGACAAATCGAGGAAAACCTATTGAATAAGCTTGTCAGAGGCTTATTCACGTCTACCCTCGCCAAATCTGAAGAACCTTCGAAACGTACAGCCCGACCCAAGTTTTTCAGAGGACCCAACCATCAGTTTTTGAAAGGTAGAAAATGTCAAATGTGGACGGACATGAGGACAACGGACGGACTCATGAGAGAAACACAACTTACTGACACGAGAGCTGGTCCAGAAATACCGTGTAAATGCTGCCAGAAGCTAAGGCAGTGATTATCATTCCAAATTAGCATGCAACGCCGAAGTCCATTTGTATTAAAGGTAATACTCGCTTGGCCAGCTGTAGATTAATAAGATGGTGGATTAGTGAAAGATCACACATTAATCCGTTCATTAAATTTTGGTTTCTTTGCCGGATGTAGTAGATACATGTATTAATGTTGGTTAATCATCACCATCTTCATGTTGGGCCAATGTTGGGGCAAAGTAGTAGCCCCAACCTTGTATCAACATGCCATCTGCCTGAATGACCGACCAAATGCCAACGGTTGGCCCAACGTTAAGAAGCCAACGGTGACGGTGGCCAACCATCCCACCAAATCCTGACATTGGCCCAACGTAAGCATGTTATCTGGGAGGGTGCAGTACAGAATGAATGCGCAAAGTTTTAGGGTCCGAGTAAGTGCCACTGAAAAGTTAGCATGGTACATGCATTCAGTGATCTCCAGCAGATGTTATTTCAGGGGGAGACCAATATTGTGTGTGAAAATGAGCCCCACAGTATTTTTGCTGTCAGATGCATAAGTTTGGGGTTTTTTTTTTAACTGAACATCAGGTGAAATGTATTAATACATAAAATATATGGTTCTGTGTTGTTAATTTTTCTGGTGACCACCAGGTGTCATTTTTGAACAGCCATAAAAAGAATTCATCGGAAATTGTTTTTGTAAGTTGATCAAAATGTAGGGCCAGGGACATAATCCACAGGTCTCAGGTAGGGTGTGGCTCGAGTCATGGCATGCTTTTACATACTTTTATACATATATAAATATATGTGTTATGTCATTATTAAAATACCATAGAGTTATTAAAGTACTGGAAGTACTGATCATGTGTTGAGTGTCAGTCAGAGATCATATTGTCACAATACACACATGGGTCATATGGTTCACACTTGAATACACCAACAGTTGATCATCATATGTCACAGGCTGGTTACATGACTGCATCAGTACTGTCACTGGGTGTTGCTGTGCTGTACATTCACAGTCTGTTCTAATAATTGTGATCACTGGGCACAGAGTGGGTGGGGGATACCACATTTAACTTGGACAGTCTTTTAAGCTTGCACAGTCTTGAACGTAAGATGTGGCAGCGTTTTATTCTGTTGATTCTGCGATGATACCTGCAGTAGTAGAGTTCTCTGTTCATTAGTTTCACAAACTTACAGTATATTCTTTTTGATGTAACTGGAACACCCAACCTTTCACGAGCTTTTAACAGTGAAAATACGCTGCCCATTGCATGGCTGTGCATGGCACTGTGGGTTCTGCCATCAAAGTTTTTAACACATAATTTATGTTTGGGCACATGCTTCACAGTCCTGAGGTGTAGGGCCTCAACTTTATTGGTATTATGACCAAACCGCTGCTGCTTCAAGCTTGCTGCTGAAAGTTTGTAATCTACAATATCTTGTAGGTGTTTTTTATCTTCTTTGGTGGGATTGAGGGTCCTCATGCCTGTGTTGTGGCCCTTACCCTTACAAAACAGTGACTTTCTCTTACATTGATTGTGTTTACCGCTCAGACAGTTCACTATGTTTTGTCTTGCTTGGTCTGCAGCATGATAAAACTTGTGTGTTGACGCACCATGCTTTTTTATTGCAAGCGTCAATTCAATCTGACACCTTGTAACTAGCTTGTTGGCCAGATATGCACGATTGAAGTTGAAACTGCTGTCGGTGGCTTTTCTAACAAGTTGCGTACTGAAGGATGTAGCGTAGCATTTTTTTCTCTGACAGCATGAGACGTGCACAGTACATCTCAACTGTTCAGGAGCTGTCTTAATTTTGGCACACCCATCACTTATTACATGGGTCACCTTTAGACCACTCTTTTCAATGTTTTCAATATTTTTGGACACTGCCTTTGACTCCCTGCTGTCAATGGCAGCTGTCTCTTCCATGTTAGCATATTTTCCAATTTTAGAGAAGGTCTGCTGTGCAAGCACCAGGCCAGTTTCAGCATCAATCATGGGTGTATGTGACTGAGTTCCAGCCTGGTACATACTTCTGCTTTTCGGCGGATTATTGTACACTGTGTCTGTCATTACTTGAAGCTCGCTGCCTCGCGCATCCATCAGCAGCCTCTGGTTTTCATCCATCTGCTCTGTGTTCAGTTTTGTGTAGTTCACAGAGCACTTGTCCACCAAAGCCTGCAGTGTCTTTGCATTTGGAGCATGACAGTCCAGGGCTGCAAACATAAGCCTGGTGTCCTCAATGCTAATGGGACTTTTCATCAAGAAGGTTCCCAACTGCAGATTAACTGATGCTGGGGCCCGTCCAGGTCCTGGCATCATGCACACTTTGTACAACCTGTGCGTCCGTCTAAATTTGCACTTGGTACAACACACTGTCACTGTTGGACCAAGACCGAAGTCCACAACATTGCAAATTTTAATGCAGGCTGCATGGCTTGAATTGTGCTCATTCACACACTCTGTCAATAGGTTAGCCAGACTGCCAATGTCTACTATTCTGTTACCCCAGTCACCTGGAATGATGTCAGCATCTCGGTCCCTTGGCCGCAGTGGCGAGAGGCATCTTGTTGAAGCTGTACGGGCCTGTAACATCTTTGGTGCTCTGTGGTATCTTGTTGGCCTGGTTTGTTGGAAACCATGAACAACAGTGGGTCCAACAGAAGTCTGCTTGTCACCATTGGCTGTGTTGTGTGGCCTCTTTCCCCCATGAACAACTTTCTTTAGGTGTTTGTAACCACTTTTACTTAGTGTTGCACTGCGCCTCTTGGAACCTTTCCTTTTGACATAACCCATCTTCAAATTTGCTGCTCTAGACACTCTGACACACTTGTAGACTATTTCTCAACTTATTCACGACTGTTCAAATGCTATAGAAACAGGATGTTAAAGCAGGACACACCCCCTGTGCTGAGTAGAGGCTGATGTCCCCAGGCCTGTAGGAAATACCCCACAAGCACAATGTGGCTGGGGCTAACAGGGGGAGGTGGGGCCAGACAGAGTGATAATTCATCATGTTATGGATTACAAACTTTCTGCAGCTGGTATATTTATTGAAGTAGACAACATTGTCAACTTTATGAACACATTTGCATATGGGCATGAATGGGAAAATGTTTTGCTATTAGATCCAGCAACCTGGCCTCCAAATTTTGTCTTTCATGTTAATCAACACACTGCTGTAACATCTAATTTTTACCCCTAGCATAAAAAATTTATACATCTTCTTGTTATTTTCAGTTGTTTCATATTGAGAAATACTGTTTTCATCAGTTCGGGGGGAAAAATCAACAGGGTTTTGACTTTTTCTGTACAATTAAGGTTCCACGGGGGTAATTATGCCTGTGCTGAGGTAACATGATTGGAGAGTGCCAATAAAATATCAGGCCTAGGGATGCAAGGGGCTGTATATTAAAAACGTTTGCTACCAGAAAGGTAGATTTTGGCTTGATAGTGGAAAACAATGTGTACTTTGAGCTGACATGAATATTATAAAGGTATGTACACTGGCACCAGTATACACAGTGATTCAGCTGGAGTCAAGACTGTGTGCGCCCAATGATACTGCAAGTAGTACTATGCAGAGCTGGTTGCCATGGCAATTTGCTGAAAAATGTCCCATTCATGCCCATGTTTTCTGGTGTTTATTTGATGTAAAAAATTCTTGAGAACATTTTGGTGTATAAAACATACATGTTTGTAATCCATTGAGTGAGCTAGAAGGTGATAGCTCTGTTCGTCTATGTTTCCACAGGTTGAATTACTGGCGTGAAACCATAAACGATGTAAATAAGTAAACACAAGTTCTAGTATGTCAGGACGTAGGTTGTCAAAGAGAAGCAGGGAGTCAGGTCGAGTTAGGGCGCGAGCGGGCAGGAGGGGAGGATGAGCGCAGGGCAGAGATAGAGGGGGGTGAGTGGGACAACTACATACAGTGCGAGGGGTGCTGTATGTGGGTCGAGTTAAGTGCTGCAGGACTAGCCTGCTCTCTGAACGAGGCGAGGGAGGATAGCTTCCAGTTTAGATGTGGGAAGTGTAGGAGGGTGGAGGTCCTGGAGGCACAGCTGGCAGCCCTCAAGATAGAGTTAGAGGAGGCCAGGGATAGTTTTCGGGCTGCAGCTGGTGTGAGGGAGCAGATGCAGGACAGGGTGGAGCAGGTTGAGGGGGAACAGGATGGGAGGAGAGGTGAGGATGAGGGGAGGCAGAGAGTGGGAGGGCCCAGCGGGAGGGGCAAACAGGATGAGGGGAGGCAGTGAGTGACAGGGACCTGGGGGAGGGGGGGATCAGGAAGGACCTAGAGAGGCAGTGGTGATAGGGAGTAGTATAGTAAGGAAGGTAGTAGTGGGAGGCACCAAATTTGAAGTTGCTAAGAACTTATTTTTTTAAATCTTATGTGAAAGCACTCTCAGAGAGCATTCCAACAATAGCAAAATTATTCAAATTGGTGAAGTCTTTCTCGAGATATAGCAATTTACGTGATTCCCAGAGATAGGGCCGGCGTCGTGACTAAACAGTGGCCTTTTCCCATTAAAATGGAAACGGATGTTAAATGTTCACAAAATTCAGATATTTCTTGCATCATGTCATCTTTTCATACTTTTTAAGCATAAAACTGTGCATTTAATGAGAATATCATTGATAATGAAGATATTTGAATATTATTTTAAAATTTCAAGGGTGCAAACTCCCACTTCCAGACACTGGACTTACCCAATTTTTCAAGTGGCACACCCGAAAATGCCAATTTTCTTCCATTTTGACAGACCCAGATCTTGAAAAGGTTGAGGTCTTCCACCTTCAAATTTCAGATATCTTTGGAAATGTAAAAGTTACTCACAAAGTCAAAATTATACACTTTCAGGGTTCATTTTAAGCAAAATTGCACACTATGAAAGTCAAGACAGGGGTTGGTTGCCATGAAAGTGGTCAAAATAGGACAAATTCAGTACTTTAGCCATATGTTTTTCAAAACGATACACAGGGACAGAAATTGCCATAATATAATACACAATGCAGGAAAATAAATCTAATAAGCATCATTTCAGTGCAAAACACTATAAAATACATTAAATACTATGATTAACTAAATAATAAGTCACTATAACCTTCGGACCCGGGATGCGACCCGCTTTCCGACCCGAAAACAGGTTTTAGCCATTTAAATGGAAAATCACCTTTTATGCCCATAATCATAAGATACACATTGCATCATGTCACCTGTTCCTGATTTTTATACATAAAACAGTGCATTTAATGAGAATACCATGGATAATTAAGATATTTGAACATTATTTCAAGGGTGTAAAATTCTGTTTCCGGACACTGGACTTAGCCATTTTTGTAGCCGACATCACTGAAAATGCCTATTTTTGGTCCTATCTAAAGGATCCATATTTTGAAAAGTTTTCAAAGTTGAACCTTGAAATTTCAAATATGTTTTAAACTCTGACAGTTAACAATATATTCATATTCATACATTTGTTATGTTTATTTCAAGCAAAATTACAGACTTTGAAAATCGATACCAGATTGGGCCGACATTGTCCTCATTGCAGGTGTCATGGGCTTTTTGGCCTGACCATCTGTTGTGAATCTTTGGAGATCCAAGCTGATTTCCTAATTTTTCTTATGATTGATGTACCAAACCCCTTGAAATGCTGCTACTTCCACATTTATCTTTGGTAAATATCAGGATGCAAAAGGGAGAATGGAATCTACAGTGACAGTCCCTGGATACATTTCATCCATGATTCCACAGACATGCCAGCTTCTTCGCAAACAGGGTCCAACTGGGGTACAGCTCCTTCACCGTCTGGTCTGTGGCTTGCCAACTGCAACATATAATGATAAAACACATACATTTAATACAGGGATCCTCCTGATCAACTTAAATAGTGGGCCATTTGAAAGTAAGCTCTTCGTCCCCTGGATTGTGATCAGAACCTTTCCCTACATCATAGATGCAATGTTTTCTTCACAATACATGTCTATCATAGCACCAGAAAGATTTGTTTCATATATTTAATCTAGAAAGCTATGAGATAAGCAACAACATGGATGTTTCCCCCTGCCCACCTTACCTAAAAACTGACTGCCTATACACCCCAGCAAATACAACAAATTCACCTTTGTTGCAAAATTACTAATGTATATGTGACACTGAAGTGAAATTCTAATATATTATCTATTATTTCTGATGATATTGATGCATCAGATATGATCAAAATTGATCAAGCAATTCAAAAATGCTGTACTTGGGCAAGAAAACATGAATGCCCTATTATGACCATAATTCACAACAAAATATAAAGTTGTCATGCCATATGACACATTAAATTCCTTTCATACAAAGTGTTAGCATCATGTGATGTACATGACAATTTCTGGTTGTATGCAATCTAGTCAGCCAATCTTTGTTTTATAATGCACTACTATATCTAATTTTGAGAAAAAATCCATCTGAATTGTGGCAGCAAAGTGAAACTTTTCCTGTATGGTGAAGGTATGTTTATGTTTTGAAAATAATTACCTTTTTGATAAGATTTGGAAAAAATAAATGTATCAGCTTTTGCCCCATGCATGACAATAAATTTTGCATATTTTACAGTGTACATCGTTCCACAAAAATATAACACATGCATACAAACAACTTCACATCTTACAGTGCACAGTATACCATACAAAACAGCCATGTTGCATGTGATTTTCTCACTGGTTTACAATGAAATGTATCATGGTCAAGTTGATACCATGGTGCACAGACTCAGATACCCAAAGTGCTATGGGTGGTCTCTTGGCGCATAAAGGTCATCCCTCTGGAACCATCACTCACAGGTGAACCAGAGTTAATGACAATTATACTTTACAACTTCCCAAATACATGCCAGCAAAACCAAACACAACTGAGGCATGAGTTCTCAACAATGAGAATAAACATGTAAGCAGTTTGCTAGTAATAACAGTGGGCATAACTGTGTCGACTAATATAAATTTGATAATTCAATAAGCTGAAGTTCCAGAATTGGTAAAATTATTTTTAGGAGCAATGCACAAATTTCACCAAACTGCAAGATTTTGAAAAGTCATACAAGAGCCCTCTTAAATATGAAAATTGGCATCCATAGGCCTATAAAAAGAAATCATGCACTTTGAAACATGAATCAAAATACATACATGTTCATAGTCATGAAAACAGTTTTTTGCACATGGTTGCTGACAAATGCATCACCTCTACCTCATGCAAACATATTCTCATGTTCTGTGAAACTGGATGCTCTACAGTGACAAACAAGAAACATTGTGCCATCACCAAAATTACATTTTATGAAGAAGTTCTACCAGATATCCATCCAGCTGAACTATTCTGGCAAACGCTATCTCTAACTATTCTTAATCAAAACTGTTTACCTAGTGTTCAAGGGATGGGTTCCTCTTTGGTTATATGATTCAGCTGAAAATAACATTTAAAAATTGAGTTTCAGGGGCATTGTTTTTTAACTTCATTAAGTAGGCCTACTTCTTGATGATTTATCCTGCTACTTTCTCTGTTTTTCTGCATGACATATGAGAGGAGTGTGATTGAAAAAAACAGACAAACTAATCATGGAAGTTTTTATCTATATTGGCCTACTTTTAATTGATTTATGCTGCTTCATTCAATATTCTGTGTTTGACAATTGGAATGAGAAAGGATGAAAATCCATTAAATTCAATTTAATGTGAGCAATTCTGACATTAATCAGTTTTACTACTTTAAATATTTGTTTCTGGACAGGAAATAGATTTTGATAAAAAAAAAAAAAAAAACTTAATGATACATCTAGGCCTACTTGTTAATATAACAGCTCAAACCTGCTACTTTGAATGTGTCTGTATATGGAATGGTAAAGAAATACAGTTTGATAAAAACCAAAACTACTCCACTTCTTATATAGGCCTACCTGCAACTGACTGCTTGCTACTTCCAATGTTTCTTTGCATGAAGGTGGAGAGGAGTTTGATTGGAAAAATAAAGACTAATTCAATTGTTTTAATTTCAAATTGAAATATTTTTAAAAAGGTTTAAATGTCAAACAAACTACATGAACCACAGGCACACAAGACATCAAAATACATGTTGATAAAAGAATTCTGATTGAGATTTTTTGAAAAGATCTAAATTTTTACACATAGTTACATTAAGATTTCTTCAATGTATAAAAAATTAATCTTTTTTTTCTCTTTGGGCAGGGGTGAGGGAGTTAACTATGTCTGTGATATCAACTTGAAATTTTGTTATTGGCAAGCAACGCATAATTTTGCATTTAGAAATATTGTTTCAGATCTCAAGCTTTTCAATTTCATGTTACATGGTTATAATTGAATCATTTGTTTTTATTGCTGCAGTGTTGACTGAAATTTCTTAATTGACTTTCATCATGTCATGATCCATTCGAATACCAATACACTCGAGCTGAAAAGCAAGCAAGTTAATGGAATTTTTATTAAAAAAAAAAAAGCTTCAGAATAAGAACCAAGCAGGAGCCTGGAAAAAAGCACTGTCATCACCCCTTAGCCCTGCCTATCCATATTCACATAAACAATTTTGAAGTTTCTCGAATCTACAGCAGAAGAGCTGCATAATTTTGCTATATTAAGATTCAAAATAGGCCTGTAATATACTTTAACACTGAATTCAGTGGACAAGTTGATAATGTTTATGCCTGAGGAACATTCATGGATGTGTTATTCTTACTTTAGCCTCAAACAGACTTTATTTGGTCTGAATATCACTGCATATGAGAATGAAAACATCACCTGCTGTTTCAGTTTCTGCGCTATGCTATCAATTATTGCTCACATGTGTCCTCAATTATCGCTCACCTGCTATAGCCAGCATGAACAGCGAAGCGAGTTGGGATTATAATCTGTCATCATCCTTGCTAATGTAAAGCCATCGGTGATCAAACATCATATTTAACTAATCTAAATAAATACTGCAAACATTCTGGGATAGTATTTTTCTGCTTCGAACAGAATTCATTATTTTGCAGCTCTATGAAAATATGGCTTGGCTTTTTTCCGTTAGGCTGGTAGCAGACGCTTTTTTCCAGTCCCACATCAACTTAATTTCCAGCCTGTATTTTATACCAACCTGACGCTAGACTACTCTAAAACCATTCTAGGAACCTCCATTTTCAAGTTTTTATTGAACAAATGGGTTGTTTTTGATCGTGGACGATGCAAATAAATCGATGACAAATCTCAGTGACGAAGAGCGTACTCACCTCACCTACTGACGCCATGATGGGCAGCCACACTGACGCGTCGCCGCTATTTATACAGACATGGTCTCTACAGAGCTTCTTCGCATCGGCGTTTTTTATTTTCGTAAAAAGCGGTTTTTACCACTAGAACGCTGGGATTCTGAGCTTTAAAAATCCTTTTGATCCTTAGTTTGCTGACACAGTTAACAATTTTTGCAAAAAGTGTGAAGTTTTAATCAAAATTGATTTAAGATTTGAAATTCAGGGGGGAAAAGGATCAAACGGATTTAGAATCTTCACGTTGCTACCTTTGTAATGACATGTCAATGATGACAAATGATCCAGTCTGTGCGATGCGAAACTCCGTGGAAAATAGCATGTTTTTGTGTGCCGCGCTCGAAAAAGTTGTCCCCGCGGCCGCCACAAGGCATATTTTACCCTTTTTTCAGGGTGGGGTAGGTTGAGAACGGAAACCTTAATACTGAAATGAGTTATGTTGGTTGAAAGCAGATGCTATGCTCTTTCTCACAAGTGTAAACACAACAAGTTTAATTACGTTTATCGGCAACAAAATACTCTTCATCTACACATGTATTAGGAAATGTTGCAATCATTTTAACATGGTGCGACATGCAGACAGTATCAGCGTGCCGCGCCCTAAAGGTAGATAGGGTTTTCTGTAGAGCTGACAGGGAACATAGAGTTAGGGTGTGCCTTCCAGGGGCCAAGATTAGGGATGTTGAGGAGAGGCTTGAGGGGGTTGTGAGCAGTAGTGGGGAGCGTCCAAGAGTCATTGTGCAGGTCGGCACAAATGATCTCTCGGACAGGGAAGAGCAGGGGGAGAGCATAGGGACAGAGACAGTGTTAGGCAGGTACGGGAAGCTTGTGGGGAGGTTAGCGCAGTTAGACTGTGATGCTTTGGTAATTGGGATATTACCAACGCTTAGGATGAGTGGGTGGGAAGCAAGCAGGATTTGTGGGATTAATAGGAGGTTAGAGAAGTTATGTAGACAGGGGGGAAATAGCTTTTAGGGATGTGTGGGAAGATTTTGTTAAGGAGGAGGGAGATGTTTGCTGGGGATGGGCTGCACCCAAGTCAGAAAGGAGGTGATAGATTAGGGCAGGTTTACAGTGAGTGGGTGCGGCAGCAGGAAAACTAGGAACCCCAGCAACTAGCAGGTCAGTTCGGGAACAGGGTGAGAACCACAGACAAACAGGAAGTAGCAGTAGAGCAAGAAGGAGCGTAAGAAAGAAAAACAACATGAGAATAGGATATGTCAATTGTAGAGGATTCAAAGGGAAGATGGTAGAAAT
>CAXHWN010000590.1:0-15000 GCA_964020975.1 Hermodice carunculata
GGACAGACACAAGAGCTCAAATCAAATGATGCAATGACAACACTGCCATTTGCTGCTTTCACCTAGATGAATGCATGAACTAAAATATTCTGTTTTGCCGATGAGTGTTGGATTCAAAGGACCAATATCAAAGATTAATTCATGACTGACTGAGTTGCGGAGAAAATTAGTTCCTTTTAGAAGAAAGAACATTCCTGAGAACTAAACAATACTGTTTGCAAAGTGAATGGGGCTAGAGGAGTAACAATAGATTGTAGGTTTGATTGTGATACAGTAAAAAAAAGGGGGCAGGCTAAAAAATAATGCCAAACAATAATTGCCAGCTGAATCACAGGAGTACTGAGTGTGTCTTAGACACCAATTTTATATAAAAAGAATTTTTAGTTGGCTGGGACACTAATGGAAAAGTGTGTGCTGAACGGGTAGAAATCTGTCGCTAAAGTTGAACAGCTCAAGAAATTTTATACTTCAAGGAACAGGTTGATGTAGTTCAGACTTAAATTTAAAGCTTGAAGTGATTCAGATTTATGAACAGTAACAGGTAATTTGGTCAATAATTGAACTGCACAAGGGAAAAGGTATTTATCAAAAAGTTGAAGTCAAGCTCTAATTTTGCATTACTTGTGCAATACATCTTTCCATAACAATACGAGCAGCATTTGATTGAATACTTTCTAATTTTTCTTTGTCATATGCAGTACATCCACCCCATACAGCTAGGGTTACCATATACAAGAATTGATGTAAGAAATGATCTATAATTTTTTTTCAAAGTTGTAAACCTGTCAACAGTAAATTTTGGGCCATTCATGATATTGAATTATTTACTGGATTTAGCAACAATTTCATTAACATGATCAGTCATCCTCCAATCAGATTGTAATTTGACACTAAGGTGTTTATGTTGGTTAACATATTGAAGAACGTGGCCCTAAAAGATAATAGTGGTGATTTGGTTCATTAGTTTTCTTACATATAAGCCTTCATTTTATTTTTGAGCATTAAAAGGGTCTAAGCCAATCATCAGGCCATTGATTAATGTCCAATCAAAATTCATAGACACATCTACATTGTCAAGGTTATCAATTTCTATGTGCAAACACAGATAATCAGCAAACATTTTGATATTGTTGGAAGGTACAGGTCAACAATTTTCATATATATATATATATATATATATATATATATATATATATATATATATATATATATATATATATATATATTATATATATATATATATATATATATATATATATATATATATATATACATATATATACAATATATATATATATATATTTATATATATATATATACACACACACACACACACACACACATATATATATATATATATATATATATATATATATATATATATATATATATATATATATATATATATATATATATATATATATATATATATATATATATATATATATATATATATATATATATACATATATAATAAAGAACTTGAGAAGGCCAAGAACCAAACCTTGAATTACACCTGTGCCAATCCTGCCCCAACCTGAAGCTTGTCCTCCAATGGCAACACATTGTTGGTGATTATTAAGATAATCTGAAAACCACAGCAATAAGTTGCCTGAGGTACTGCTTTTCCTCAATTTGTACAACAAACTAGCATGCCACACTCTAGCAGATGCTTTACTAATGAAACAATATAATTCAGACTTCTTTTTGAGGGTCGACAGTTAAACTCGGTTCATGATAGGGCGAGCAGTAGGTGATTAACATTAGAATCTCCCAGAGATTCAATGATTAACACATTAGTACAATGAACCGTCACCACGGAGATCAATCTGCCTTGGAGAACATTGTAAAGAGTTGTAAATCCCATGTCTCCTCACGGATTACATACTTCTGGTCTCTCAAAACAGGTAATCTTTCACAGGATATACTTATCATAGTGGAAAGTAATAAGCAGAATAAGTGAATCCTACAAGACTGTTCACTGTACAGTATGCAAAAGTATCTCATCTGACAAATGAGTGTGTTTGGTCTCCAAAGCTGGGGGAGCACAGGGAGGTCGCACCAATTAGATTCTCCGGTAAAATATATTTTACATATATAGTGGAACCTCATTAATTCGAACAGCTTTGTACCCCAGGGGTAGGGCCAGTGATTTTCCATCTGAAACTCAAGCGTATTGTGCATTTTTTCTCCCTTGAAACGGAATTTGATGTTTTTTCTTATATGAAATATATATAAATATATAGCAGTGAAACGGAATTTGAAACATTTTTGCTGATGAAGCGGAATTCCTCTTTTTTTGAAACGCAATATCATTGGCCCTAACCCCAGTGAACTGTTCAGATTAATGAAGCATCTGGATTACTGAATCAGTATTATTTGAAATGAACAATTCTGTTCCAGGAGAAGTGTTCAGATTAATGAGACATACAGATTAATGAAGTTCCATTGTACATGTATGTAAATGTACCTTGCTTACCATCTTTTATGTTATTTGTACCTCCACTGACCGACCAGCTGTCTTGAATGAGCATAATGTCATAATGGGGTTGGAAATATTATTTCAAGACAGGTTAGACTGCACCTGTGTGGTTGCAACACAAGACACTTTTAATCTCTGTGCAATGTAGTATGGCAATATTTGGCACTTGACTCAAGCAGACAAATTGTGAAAGACTGTAAGGTGACAGTGTACGCATTCTACCATTTAACACTTACCCAGTGGGTTAATGACAATTATCCTTCCATACTGTCCTGACATTATTCAGGGCTTTCTCTGTTATGTTTGTGAAGAGAGACACCTGGTTGGTGATGAAGGCTCCACATCCTTAAGCACACCAGTACATGTATACAGCTGTCATATCTGTAAAGAGAGACACCTGGTTGGTGATGAGGGCTCCACATCCTTAAACACACCAGTACATGTATACAGCTGTCATATCTGTGTAGAGAGACATCGGGTTTGTGATGAGGGCTCCACATCCTTAAGCACACCAGTACATGTATACAGCTGTCATATCTGTAAAGAGAGAGACACCTGGTTGGTGATGAGGGCTCCACATCCTTAAGCACACCAGTACATGTACACAGCTGTCCATTATATCTGTGTAGAGAGACAGATGGTCCGTGATGAGGGTTCAACAACCTTATCAAAGCACACCATCATACAGCTGTCATTTCCTGGTAACTGTTAATCAATGTGCAGTGGTTTTTACTGAAGACAGTGTCTGTACATTTGATGTTTGAGACCAAGGAGCAATTGTATTGTACTCCTCAGCCACTCCGTTAACAATGTTCCAGCTGCTGGCAAATATCGACATATTGAGAGCAATTCATTAAAGCTTTACTTAACTGACATGTAAAAAAGGAAAATTTGCTGGGAAAAAAGCCTTGGTGAAAGCAATTTTTGACAGATTGAAGATATCAGGGGACACAGGCTGTGATCTATCCAGGTGACAGATTAACTCTTTTAATGCTTGGTTGCAGATTGAGTCAATAGCTTGCCTTGGCCAAAGCATAACGAGGAAAGCTGTTGACCTGGGTAATTTTTTTCTGTGGAACTGCAGCCATGCTGTTACTCGAAAAAATGTCTTTTTATGAGGAATTTGGATTCACTATGATACCCAGCTTAACATGTTGCAATAAGCATTTGAAAAGCAAAAGTGGCATCTTTTTTTTAATATGAACAGAGGACAAACCCAATTGCTCAGGTATCCCACTGGATATCGCACTAATTATATATTAAAGACCAATATTATAAAATCAAACCTATATAGTTTGAAAATACTCAATTACTCAGAAAAGCAACATTTTGCCAGGGAAAAATCATTGAATAACACATGGAGAAATTTTAAAACTTTGTTAAAAAATGTGTGTTTTCCTTGATACGAATTCAAAGCTTTGTATCTTTTATCCTAGTAAAAGTCTGTATGTACATGTGTGTGAAACATAACGTGAAGGAACTGAAATGTATGTAGAATCCCATAGTCACACCAGGCTGGGGACAGTTGACATCCAAGCACACTTGCCCAATAGCCTCTCATCTTTTCACGTTCTTTATCTTCTATCTGCAATGGACTGTGTGTGCTAACCATCAGTTATCTCGCAGTTCAACCTTACTTGTTTTTATCGTCAATACTTGCACAAGAGGTCTTAATATAGGCATTGCCTGTTGACTGATTGTTTTTTGAAATCGTGCATATTTAAACCAAATCACCAGTTAAAAGAACAATATGAATACATGTGTTTTGGTCTAAATCAATACTTTCCTAAAGTTTGTCTCAAAAGGAAACCGATGATTTAGTTGGTCGGTACTCTACACCAAACAAAAATCTCCTGAAGTGAAGTCTAATCGCACTACGTAAGTTCCAAATCAGCTATTTTTGGATCTATTTGATGACATACAATCACAGACACTGTACCAAAAAACGTAACACCACCAGCCACAGCAGACCTAGACTCGGACAGGAAAGTATTCGACATAGCACATTATACATGATACAGATATAGCAACACAGCAGCATTATTGGTATACACGGTGTAGACAGAATAAAGTACAACAGAAAAAAATAAAACGCCAGTATGGCCCCAACTCAAAATGTGCCATTTGCTGTCATTAAGTCTACCCAGCTTAGGTACAAATAGTAGTAGTAGTAGTAGTAGTAGTAGTAGTAGTAGTAGTAACTCAAAATGTGCCATCTGCTGTCATTAAGTCTACCCAGCTTAAGTACAAATAGTAGTAGTAGTAGTAGTAGTAGTAACTCAAAATGTGCCATCTGCTGTCATTAAGTCTACCCAGCTTAAGTACAAATAATAGTAGTAGTAGTAGTAACTCAAAATGTGCCATCTGCTGTCATTAAGTCTACCCAGCTTAAGTACAAATAGTAAGAGCAGTAGTAGTAGTAGTAGTAGTAGTAGTAGTAGTAGTAGTTGTAATAATAATAATAATAATAATAATAATAATAATAATAATAATAATAACAGGCCAGGGGTTTGTCACTGACACAGTATACACCAGTTTCAAGAAATGAAAAGAAGGCATAACACCAATTTTCAAAGAAACAGGTACAATGTATCAATTGTTGCAGCGTTGGGCAATAGCATCCAATATTATGATGGTAACCAGGTACATGCAGACCTTCATTAGCGGAATTTTGGCACAAGAAAATATCAGAATGGGAGCCAATATCATATTCGGGCACAATGTGCGAACGAATTAACGTTAGTTTGTCATTAGAAAAACGAGGAATATTGGGGTAAGAGAATGAAATGTCACACTAATGGTGAGTTGGACCAGGGTTCAGGCGAACACCCCTGCTAGATGTAGAAATAAAGGACTAATGATTAGAATATATTAATAATTGTGCTGATGTCTTTGTGTCAGAAATATAACTAAGACACAAGTCAGACGTTTTATATGTAGGAAAATTACAATATAAAATGATTGAAGCGAGACTTATGTAACTAAGCATACGCATTCAGCATTCAGCAGCTGATGTCGGCATGGGCATTGATTTCGTGTGGTACACGACAAATATAACAAAGAATTCTAATTAGGTAAATGAAATACAATATAAAAATGTATAATATATGACTAACATTTACTCACCACTTTAGACAAGCTAAAGATATCAGTCGGTACAATATTAATTTTATGTGCCCGCAAAAAGGCCCTACATATAACCATGGTAGTGCAAGTTTGGCAATAAGCGATTATCCATCATGTAGGTACTGTCGACGAGCCATTATACAATATAGCATAAGTACAAAAAAGGCCACCACTGAGAGGTTTTTATTTTTACTATGGCATGATTGCAGTGAAACGAACACTCTAAAAACTTGATTGTACTACGTTGAAATCTGCTATTATAGTACAGACGAAAATGGTTTGTAATTGCAGAAAACACAAAACATAAATGGGGAGCTATTTAGTGGTACATATTGATGCTTCAGCTATAATTCTAGATTTGCAAGGATTTTTGTATTAACAAAAACATGAAGTGGAAATTTTGAAGCAAACCACATTTTTGCAAAATAATCGTCTCTTCACATGGAAAGTTTCCCCTTACCTTTAACCCTTTCCCTCTTGAACAGCTTTCCTCGGTATGGGTTGGGCACTAAGTGCCCAACCCATGCCGAGGAAAGCTGTTGACCTGGGTCATGTTGTCTTGACAGGTCTCGTCTTCAATTCTCAGTCAAATGGTTTTTCATCGCTGTTGAAATCCGTTGAAAACGCTGAAGCAGACGACATTTGACCACCAGCCGGTTTTGGCCAGTTTAAGGGGGAAAGGGTCAATACTGCTCCACAGTGCAGACAGCACCCTTTTGAGAGACCATTGCAAGGAATGACCTCCGGCCTTTTAAAGTTGTCTTTATCAGCTCCCTTGTGCTATAGTTTCCATATTATATGACCTCCATTGAAAAAAACCGCCCGCTTTTTGTGACCACTTTCTGACTTGACCTGGAGGTTGTCCGATGCTATATTACAATTACTGTACCATATTACAATGACTATACTGTACTATATTACAGTGACTATGCTATATTACAATGATTATTCTATATTACGACTATACTATATTACGACTATACTTTATTGCAACGACTATACTATATTACACTGACTATACTATACTAAAATGACTATGCTATATTACAAGAACTATACTATGTTACAATGGCTATACCACGTATCAATGGCTATCCTACATTACAATGACTATACTATATAACAATACTTGTAAGAAATAACAGAACCCGTTAGCCACAAATTTGATTGAATGGGTTAACTGATATGAACGTGTCAGCCCTTGTATCAAACGAACAGCACCTGTTCCAAATGTGAGAAGACAAACTTGCCGTACATTTGTGATGTGATGGCAGATTAACGACGAAAGGGATCATTAAAAATTTATGCTATAATGTATTACATTGGGAACAAACAAGAGATAATCCTGTGCGGGCTGCAGAAATACCAAATGTGCAGTGGCTGTCTTACATGTTATGCCAGTTGTACACACTCGAGACCATCCTAAGACCACATGCATTCAGTGTTCTCTTCTTGGTATCTGGCTTTATAGTGGTTCTTCATTGCACGGATTGACAAAATTATTTGGTTGAGACCTCTAGAGGTCCAGTTAACTTTGGCGGTTACAGTTAGTTTTTCATGTAAGGGAACAAATGGGTACATGCAATGGGTCTTCCTGAATGAGTCAACTGAGTGGATTTGTGTTTCATTGGGACATTCATTTATTCAAACGTGACAGAAGTGGGATGTCAAAGAAGGTAACCATCTACCTTTTTGGAACAGCCTAACCAACAGCCTAACCACCGACAGAGCTTCAGTGTGTGCATGAAGTTTGAATCGTCCGTTTTCTGACTTAACTCATTCCACCCTGATAGAAGACTGAGTCAACAGCTTTCCTTGGCGCACCAAGGAATGCTGTTGACCATGGGCATATAATTTGAAATGATCTTCCATGTAAGTTTCACCCAAAATTTTGAAAAATAATCCTTAAATTAGTAAAATACAATTAGCAGATGACATTTAGATATAAGCGGGAAAAAGTGTCATTAGGGTGGAATGAGTTAAAGCTGAGGTGTCTGCCCTTCTTGGTCTTCCGGTCAGAGGGAATTGATTGAGAGTGTAGACACCCAGGCAGCAGCCTGGTGCCTGCTTCGAGTTGCCAAAACTTTGGAGCATTGGTACACAAATGCTGCTGCTGTGGCTAAAATTTTAGATCCACGCAGACTGGCTGATGATTCTGAGCCAGGCTTGTCCCAGCTAGACGCTGTCCTGTCAGGTCCAAACACCTGATAAGAACTCCCTAGATCCAGCCCTGAGATAAAGGGCTGGCCAAGCAAGTCATGGTCAACATGTTATTAATTACATTTATGAAATCATTTAATATACAGGTTAAATTATATATTGCATGCAGTGAATGCATTTACTGGTTGAAACAAATTTGTTGCGACCAATAAATACAGCTTTCCAATTGGCTGAAATAATGTGAAATGGGCATCATATAATAATAATAATAATAATAATAATAATAATAATAATAATAATAATAATAATAATAATAATAATAATAATAATAATAATAATAATAATAATAATAATTATTATTATTATTATTATTATTATTATTATTATTATTATTATTATTATTATTATTATTATTATTATTATTATTATCATTATTATTATTTTTCTGTGGCTTTCTACTCAAATGCCGTGGTCCTGTGTGAGACAGGTGGTCTTGGAGAAGAAGAAAAAAGATGAGGCAGACGAAACCATGGTAATTCTCATCAGCATCTGTATTTGATAAACCGGTCATAAATATTGAAATGGTATTTAAGAAAACGTATGCTCTGAATCCAAACAAATATGCAGGTCCAGATCTAATCCACCTGAAATAACCTGATGAGTTTAGACGTAACCTTACAGGACAACTCACACTAGCATTTCACAAATCAATAAACCGAGGTATATTACACAAGGAATGGAAAACTGTAAATGTCACTGTAAAATATAAAAAGGCAGGAAAATTAAGGTTGAAAAGTACCGACAGTTTAGTCTGACATTAGTGTGTCGTAAACGTCAATACTTCGACATGTAGTTCTGGATCATATGAAGGAAAATCATTTTTCGCATAACATCAACATGAATTTGTTCTATGGAGATCCACAATGACTTTATAATTATTAGACAGTTTAGAGCAATTGACACAAAATTACATGGAAAAGTCAATAGAATGGAAGACTGTTCTGATATGCGAGGGAATATAAATGCAATATTCCCATGCTCACCAAACCGACAATTACGTTTCCACCAAGAAAAATGTCGTACACTGCAGATTGGACGAAACAGTAATGTATACCAATATTTATAAAATAGGTAAAGGATAAGATGCTGTAGTGTTAAAAAGGAGCACATTGCGAACGAGAACAGGGAGTTTCCATTTACATGGATTTCATGATCCATGAACACTGTGAAAATATTGCAACTGCAGAAAATAGACTAGATGGAATTATGTGATGATAATTTGATCATATTAGCAAAGAGGTGTTTAAATATCTTTATAAAGTTGTTGTTTGGTCAAAGGCGAAAATGATTCCTCAGTTTGGATTTCAACCAGAGTCAGGGAAAGAGACATGTATGCTCCAAGCGACTGACGAGCTACTAAGCTCAGCCTGGTAATTGGTGTCAGTGACCTGAATTATGAGGAAAGACAAAACATTTGGGATTACCAACAATCTGGCTAAGACGTCTACATGGTGATATGATTCAAGTTATACATATATACACAAGGGTAATATGCTATCACCTTTTGGGGGACCTGTTTCGTATTGTGGGACAAACAGCAACTACAGCACATAAATATAAAATTAACGAAATAAGAGATGGTAATGGTGAGATGTCACGTCATTTCACGACCTGTTGTAAACTATTGAAGCACTCTCTCAAGTGGAGTTGTGGAAGTTCCTTCAGCAAACGTTTTAAAGAACAGATTCGAAAAGTTATGGATAAATCATCTCCAACTGTATGATTAGAAGGCCTCCTTGGATATTATTCCTGATAGACTGTTACATGCCCAAAAGCAGGTATAAAACTGTTTTCCCAGCCTATCATTATTATTATCTGATACTTGTAAAACCAACTTTCACCTAACAATAGACCTGTTCATACCGAAAATCTCTGAATTGTGAATTTTCAACAGACGAAGAGCGATGGCAAAAGCTCTGCTGGCTGACAAGCCAGCTGAGCTACAAATAGTACTTGGAAATTGAACGGTTAACAGATGAGATTGACAAGGTGATAAAACATATATATAGTGACAGCGATAGTCACAGTAACAGCAGTCCATCTCAAGAAGATAACAGTAGCAGAGATGACTCAAGGGTAGAATGACCAGTTTTCACGTTGTAAGTTTAGAGATGTCCCCTTTTCAGTCTTGCAGGTTGTAGTGTCCTGGGGTCCCGACGCCTGGATTAAATCCGACTGGTCTATTCATTATATGTACTCCCTGGCCCAAATGTACAAAAGTGTTTCCAATATCACTACCTTCTTATGGTTCCTTGATGAAAAACACAATCCTGGTGCACTAATCACTAATGTCTATGGATGTGGCATTTGCTTGCACATCACAAAATGTATTTTCTATCCTGATATTGCCAAGATGTGATTTTAAATGATTTTATTTCTTCAAAAGATTTTACCTTCATGGACTATAGTTTAAAGAGGCCATCTGGTGTTTTGTTTTAATCCTGTTATTGTCCTCTTTAATTGCACATTTCCGGCTGTATGCTTACTTACATCCTTGTCCTATTTATTTTCCATATTATTGCCTCTTGTAGATGTGTAATGTACTCATTGACATATATCTTGTGTCCTCATTTTTTGAGCTCTTATTTTGTTTGCCAGAAGGGCATCGTTGTGATCGGTTGGTCTTTTTTCTTGCTTGGAGGAACATAAAGTCTGTGAGGCGCACTAAGACCTCTGTCAATCTCAACACGAATTTCTTTAGCAATGTCTACAATACTTTGACAGGTATCTTTGTTATCAGACTCTGGTATACGCGTCAAGTTGTGATTGTTCATCTTTGCATACTACTGGTTGTTATCAACTGAAACACACCGTTTTTGTACGTGCATTTTAACTTTAATATGCTTTTTGCTCTTCTTTAAATCTTCCTTCAGATCTTTCAGGATTAACTTTGTACTTGCCTGCATGGCGTGTGAAACAGTTTCAATTACTAACTGCTCCAAAGCCGTAATAACACGGGACATTATCTCTACCACTTTGGATTTCTCTCCACCTTCTCCAAAATGCGGTGTCCCAGATATATGTCACTTTTACCGTTGCCCTTTTTACATTTTGGCTGTAGGACCTTTAGCAGTGTTTCCTATTCATCCAGTTTGCTCAGACAACAGCGGCACTTGGCAGGCCTTTCGGAAGCTTTCTACACTTGCGAATCACAGCAAGATAGCCATCCAAGCGACAGAAGAGGTTGTCGGGTACCAGGAAAGGGGCGGGGGGGGGGGGGGGCTTGGATATTATTTTAGATGAAGACCATTTTGGTCTGCATTTCTCTAAAGGCCAAATGGGCAGAAAGTATATTTTGCATTAAACATATGTACATGCTGTAGTTTTTTGAAATCATGCCGACAGAAAATGTAGTAATCATTTCTCTGAACAAAAGCTCCAGGCTCTCCCGCCACCGCTGGAGTTGTGTCTTGCACAATTGTCACCTAATTTGTCTGCTGCGTCTAAACGCTGCACTTCCACGAGCTTCCTTACACTTCATATAACAATTTTACTTGCATATATTGTAAATAAAGACAGACATTTAAAAAAAAAATGAAAATAATAAAGCTTGTCAAAGCCTCAACATATTTGCCTTTATGAAAACGCAAATTATTCATAGCTTACACTGAGAAATTACTCTAGTTAAGAAGATCGTTAAAATTAAATCTTTACCAGTAATAGCTACTGGTTTGTTTGTTTCTTCAGTCACTCCGTATTGATATCACTTGGCAGTGTTAAACATTTGGAATTTAGTATATGATATGCAATAATTTGTATTTAAAAAGCTGGCCAATGGGCTGGAGCTTTTGCGTTTTTCAAAACACAAATCATTCTAGGTATTCTGATTCGGGCGAATTTGGGTACTTATTTATGCAGAGAAACATCTCCCTGATAAAACCCAAGAATCTTCCTTTATTTTCAAATGTGCCATAGCGCCAGGCAGAAATAACCGTGCCTCTCCAGGTGTACTTCTGTCATTGTTCCACACATGAACCAAACCTGTTTTAACCCCTCAAGTGCTAATCACTGCTGTAGTTGTTTTTTCTTTACCGTTAAATATATAATGGTTAAAAGAATCAAATTCCCCATAAAGATACCTTCAAGCACCAGCAAGCCTAGTCTAAAGCAAAAAGTCGTCTTAGTCAACAGCTTTCCTTGGGACACTTTGCGCGCAATGTGCGCAAAGTAGCCCGAGGAAGGCTGTTTACTTAATCTTAAATCAGCGCTTTAAGGGTTAATGTATGGCTCAGACATTTAGTTCCTAGCAACACACAGAAATTCAAAACCTGGTCAGATGATTCAACACTTTAAATAGGAACTTGGTCCGTCATAAGATACATCTCTAATAAAAATTTGGTAAAGCTGCGATCAATATGTTTTCAGACATCGCGGTAACACCGTCAGGCTTGACGCCCCTCAGACGACATTCAAATAAATACATTAAAAGTTCCATGAAAAAGTAAAAAATTGTCAGAAGACGCTGGTTTAAAATGGGAAACTGGTCCATCACAAGATGCATCTCTGACATAAATTTGGTAAAACTGCAGCCAATATGTTTTTAGATGTCGCGGTAACATCATCAGGGTTGACGCCACTCAGACGGCCTTCAAATAAATACATTAAAAGTTTCATGAAAAGTTTTAGAATAACCAGAGTAAGATGGTTTTCAATAGGTACTTGGTCCATTATAAGGTCCTTCTGTGACGAAAATTCAGTACAGCTACAGTGAATATTTTTTGAGATATCGGGGTGACGTTGACTAGACGGACAGACTGACGGACGGATGGAGGGACGACCCAGGGGACCACAATACCCTCCAGCACTTTATGTGCGGAGGGTAAAAAGTACTTCGACAGCACTGTAAACTTATATGCTGCAGTGTTTACATTACTGATTGCTTCATCGGCTACTGCAACTGTTTACTTGTAAAAAAAAAAAAAAAAAAACCCCTTATGTGTCAGCCACTACCTTTTCACCTGCAAACAAATCAAACATGATTTGCCATATTACGAAAATTCATATGTGTCTGGAAACCAACTTTTTGAAGACTGAAGGCCTATCAAGGTCATGACCAAGGTCAAGGTTAAAGGTATTTCGAGAATAATACTACATGTACCAATTGTTTTACATCTTTACCATAAACATGCACAAAAACAAGTAAAAACAAAATAGTGTCAAACTAATAGAACAATTAACAGGTGAAGGTCATGTAAAGGTCAAGGTCACAGTATGAAACACATTTTTTGTTTTGTGCTATCTATTTGTAGGTAAGAGGTCATCCAATTATTAATTTGAATGATTATTATGAAATAAATTGTCAGTGTGTGGTGAAAAAAAGGCAAATATGGGGGTAGGGGGAGGGATAAATGAATAACCATCAATATTTTCAAATGCTCAAAGGTGACAAGATGTCACCCGGCATTTTTGGACTTTGTGTGACCCAGTGGTGGTAAATCAAACTTTAAAAAACTATACACAATAATATCAGGTGAAACCAAACTTCTGCCGGACTATACAATCAACCATACCCAAGACATGCAAGGAATATAATATTGCTGAGTCAAAAATAGGTCAAGGTCATCCAGTTACAACAGACTTCTGATGTTTTGTAAATGCTTGGCTGGTATAAATTTAGTGAATTAGGTTTGAATCTTAGTCATGGATGTCACTTTTGCATCAGAGTATGCAATATATGTGATCTTCAAAGCAGTTGAAAAAGAGGCCAAGGTCATCCACTTTCAACAGGCTTCTGGAGCCTCGTAAGAAACTGGTGTAAATTTGTTAAACTTGACTTGGAACCGTCAGGAGTTAGAGTTATTATTACAATGCCTACAATTTGAGCCCAACATGATTGAAATGGGGTGAAAATTGGGCGTGTTATGGCTACATGACTATCTCTGACGGGTTAATGACCTTTGACCTTTAAAGGTCGCATGTAAATTCCAAAGATGTGCATTGTTATAATTCTTTCAGTTTTTCCTTTGACCTTCAGGGGTCACATGTAATTCATAGGAATTACCACATGCCTCTAGTGAGGGTTGTTATGAACCATATTCCCGAATATCAACGCCCTACTTAGTCCACTTTAAGTGAATATGCCATCCCAGTCTATTTTGCAATGCTCATTCAAGCATAGCATGATCAATGAAGAGCGACAATGATGACATATATAGTTCTAGTAATGATCACTGTAAATCATCCACTCAACTATAAAAGCAATACCTAGTCAGATGAGTGAAATAATGCCACTCCGAAGACTTTTGGTTAACAGACGGACGGACGGACGGACAGAAAGAGAGTGCTTAGTTGTGTCAACAACTAATGCTGGCGAGACAAAAAGAAAACATTTTATTCGTAAATTTTTCAAATGTGGCTTTATTTCAATAGAATTGTTCTGCTTGGAGGGGTTCAATTGCGGCTTCATTATTATCCTTCGTCTTTGTATTTGGAACTTGAATCCTGTTCGTCAATATAACACCATGCCAATATTGGAGGAAATGTAGTGTAACTCTTTCAGTACCGATTAAGAAATGAGGGTCGATTTTGTGTGTGTTACGGCATAATGACGCGCGTGATTGAACATGACATCGTGGGCGTGGCGCACGCTAGTGCACCTCGCCCGATGCAAGCTTCAATCTCCCGCGTCATTATGCCATAACACACACAAAAGCGACCCTCATTGCTTATATTTACATTCCCTCTTAATTTGTCTCGTCAATTACACGGAATTTAGAAATGTAATACATAGAATTAAAATCAACGACCCGAAACTGATTTGCCCAGCTTGTTCAAGTGTTAAGTTCCGGAAACCCAGGTGGGCGTGGCTTATTGGAATGTGGGCGGGACACAGGTGTTATGGTCCCATAACACACAAGGCTCATGTGTTATGGTCTCATAACACACCAGGCTCTCTCCAAAACTTGCAATGTTAAAACTTCGATTGAATGTAAATATTCACGTGTAAAGCCCATCTACTAAAATCAAACCAGTGTGAATTAACACTAGGATCTCAGATTCGTCATCTTCGTAAAAGACCTTTATTCAAGTGCCCGCATCCCTCTAGTTCCAGAGAAAATATCGCAGGTCAACCGCTTTTCTCGGCGCACATTGGGCGTAATGGGCCCAATGTGCGCCAAGAAAAGCTGTTGACTCAATCCAAAATCTGGCACTTAAAGAGTTAAATGAAGGCA
>CAXHWN010000591.1:0-5000 GCA_964020975.1 Hermodice carunculata
AAAACCTGAGAAAGTGGCATTACAAAGACTAGGAAAAAAAATGATAATACCAAAACAATCTTTAGACTTGTTGGTATATCAACCCACCAAAATAGTTTTTTAATAAGTCATACTTACAGGTTTGGTTTTGGACAGGCCCCTTCAATGTTCAACATTCGTTCATTTTATAGACATATATTCAAGGGAATGACACTTTACTTTTAAAATTAAGTTTTAGCAACGCAATCTAGGGGAAACGCGAACGCATACATTCACACTTATTTCCAACGGTTTCCTTCATTCAAAATTTATTGTGAAACAGCATGATAGGTGCTTGTGGGCGATCGTGTATTTTGTTTCTAAGTGGAATGACTGGATGTTGACAGGTCATTTATCCCTGATATGCATACCTCAGGTACCAAGAAAATTGATTTTTACCCCCCCCCCCCCCCCATCTCTTTTCCCTACCCAGGCGCAACACTCTTTGAAGCTAGACGCTGAGCATTGCACTCATACACTAAGCCAGCTGGTTTGTCACTTTCTCTTTATATCTTATTTTTTTTAGAACAGCCACCTGTGTCCAGTTTCCGTTGCTTCATGGTACAAAATACATGCAAACGTTCACTTTCACTCAGTCAATTTTCATGATCAATATATCAACTGAATATAGTATTTTCTGAAAATTAACATGATTTGTTTACCATATTTTCTTTTAAATTTCAAAAGTTCCTGGATGAAGCTTATTAGAGCCTCTAATCTATTGACTAAAGTTCTGTCTCATTGATTACATAATATGCATTACGTTGAGTTATAGGAACAACGGGATGGAAGCCACCCTGCGAAATGGTATTTTCCTTTATTTAGGCGATTTCAAAGCGAAAAAGAGAAATAACTTTGGTATCTCGAAACATTTTCCCAGCCCAACCTGTCTGTCAATGAGGTCACTTTTATGTACGACTGGTGGCAAGGCGGTGAAGTCCGTTATCAAAAAAAAAAAACAAAAAAAGTTTTAAAAAGGCTTCTTTTTGGATCTTGTACGATTAACTCGAACCTATCATCCCAGTCAGCACACGCTGCCGTTCTCCTTCCAGTTGACAGTGTGCCATCAGGTTTTCTTCTGTCCAGGTCTAAAGTTGTACCCCACGTTTTGCCCCAGCTTCCGTGTTTTCTGCGAAAATCGTCGGATAACCCAGCTCATTTTTATGTCCGCAACAATGCCATCTCCTTCATGATGATCGACAACTTTCCCTCCTTCAAAATATGTGGGCACTTGATGGGGTTCCATTGTAGCAGACGAATATTTATGCCTGGTACCAGTTTCACATTTTGTTTTAAAAGTGCCTGAATCTAAATGGGTTTATTTTTGTTTCGCCGGGGAAGAGGATCATAAACTGCAACGAAAACGTGCATAAATTGCTAAAACAATAACGAAAGCAACTGTTTACAAAAAATAATTTCTATTTATTTTTTTTCTATCACCAGGTGGTAGGGCATTTTTCCAATATTTTGGTTGTCCTCACGCAACGACCCGCAAAGTAGCTTTCTGATTGGCTAATAGGCATTGGCAACCATTTACCCATAAAAGAAAAATACATTGCACACTTATCCCTCACCTGCTTTCACAATTAAGCCAAATAGCACTTTGTTAGTAAATATATTGAAACATGTACTACCATTGGCAGGTGAGTTTTGGCAATCACTTGTTTTCTATTGTTTGTAGCCTGTAACATTTATTGTTAAAGTTGCAAAAGTTTATATCTTCGTGTCTAACAAAGTGCTCCCAAATTCATTTCAAAAAGATGTACTACAATGAAACCGCCCAGAAATACAAACGGAAATGCCCACTTTGCCAAGTGCGTGACCTTGGTCGATATTTTTTATATTTTTGGTCTATAGTTATGCCTCAAAATAGGCATATCTGCGTTAAATCACTAATTTTCTACGTTCAACGTAAGAACTATACAAAGTGCATACCGTGCACGTTTTATCACAAATCAGGTTTTGAGAATGGATGTCCATTTAGGTGCATATATATATATATACTCACAGATGTAAAATCATAAATCAAATGTCTGGATTAATTCACACTGTGCACAAATCTACACATAGGTATAAAGTCAAAACTTCTCTTTTCAAATTAATCTGCAAAATGTTTAAATAGAATGGTAAAGCACACATAAAAAATTACTTCATATGTAAAGAAAGCATATTGGTCGCATAATAAATATTTGACATAACATTGGATGTTACACCGTTGAAACTTTGATAGATGCTATAGCATTTCATTTGAACTATCGGTTTTTCAACAAATAAAAGATATTCCAATGGGTAGCAACTGTTCCCCTTCACTTAGTGGTTTATATTCTATCAAGCTTCAATCTGTATGGATATACTGATGAAAATGATTTTTGGATGGCTACAAAATTATCAAACAATGCAAGGTATATTAATGACATTGCTTGTATGATTGTTCAAAATTTTGTTCAACGCGGACCGTTGGTTTTCAACAAAGAAAGGGCATTCCAATGGGTAGCAACTGTTCCTCGTTACTTGCTGATTTTTATTCAACCTGACTCGTATGTGAATAAATTGATCAAAAAGGACTTCTTGATGGCCCCCAAATTATCATATAATGCAAGGTATATTGATGACTTTGATTGTGTAAATGTACAAAATTCAGTTTAATTGCAAAAGATATTCACTCAAAAGATATATTTTGGAAGGTAACAAATCAAATTGTTTTAGAGATGTGTTTCTGGATGGATATTCCCTAGTTACCAATAACAGGTTTTGCATTAAACTATATCACAAAACTGATGAGCTTAACTTCGAAGTAGTTAACTACCCTTTCCCTGACAGTTGTATTTCAGAGACTATTGGGTATAATACATTTTGTCACAAATTTTGAAACTTGGTTGTATTTGTTCTAAATTTCAGAACTGTGTATTTAGAACCATTTTTTTTAATCAAAAACTTCAGTCAAGAGGATTCGAAGATGTATTTTTCAACAAATATTTGTACAAGTTTTGCTATAAATGTCCAGAGATTGTAGGAAGGTTTTGGATTAGTTACTTTAGAGATTTCGCCTTGCCTGTCGTGCTTCTTAGCTTTATCTTTTAGCATCATTCTGTTTTGATATTCACCTTTCAGAAATATTAGGCTAGCATGTTTTCTATCACGTAAAACCCCAAAGGACTATCGATAACAAGCAGTGGCCGTCGGCAGTTACAAACTTGTCTAATTGTACTTAGAATCTGGTTAAGAAAAATTAGCTTTTAATTACATTTTCTTCACTGATGACTTTCATTCTTTCCTGATGTGCCCTACACATTTGGCATTTAAAATACTGAGATTCTTTGAAATGTTGGCTGCAATAATTTTACATATTTTAGACTTGCCTGGTTTGCTACCTAACTTTATCTTTCGCCACCATTCTGCTTTAGGATTCACCTTTCAGACGTGCTGGACATACATATGTTCTGCCAGGTTAGCCCCCCCCCCCCCCCCCCCCCCGAAGCTACTGGGAGCAAGAAGTGGCCTATGACAGTTATAAGTTTACCTTGTTGTATTTAAAATCTGGTTAAGAAAAAAACATATTTTTTATAACATATTCTTAACTAAAATGCTAGGGACTTTCATTCTTCCTGACATGCCTAAGTACCCATTTATTCAATGTCAAAAATTACTCAAATTTCTCAGTATTTACTCAAATGTCACACACTTCATTCATTATGTTGAAACATTAACTCAGGGTTGCAGTATATTTCCTAAGTCGGCATTTATTTCCAGAATCGAGGACTTGAATCCACCAGCATTAAGGAAATGCCGAAAATATAGTTTATGGTCGGAAAGAGCGGGACTAGAACCTGCAACCTTTGGCACCCGTCGCCTAGCTGAAATGGGAAACGCCCACGTGCACTTGACCAAATCCCCATTCTTAAAAAAAGAATGGTTCATTGGAGGAAGTTATGTGCGAGTGCCGTATTAAGACAGTTATGCAGTATATTTACTGGGTAGATATTTATTTCCAGAATCAGGGACTTGAATTAACCAACATTAAGGAATTGCCTAAAATATCCTTTATGTTCGGAACGAATAGGACTAGAACCTGCAACTTTTGGCACCAGTCTCGTAGCTTAGCTATGGTACTTTGTTTTTGTTTTTTGTTCCCTCGGTTTGTACAGGTGGTCTATTAGTAACTGTTTATTTTTTAATCACTGAAACTGAATATGATACCCAAAATTGTTTCTTCTTGAGTTATGCTCTGACAGGTGGTTCACCTAAGTTAAGGTAAGGCACCCAGCTAGAAAGGGTACATACTGGTGTACGGGTAAGTTAATTGTTCTTACTTGAACTTGTACTATGCTAATTAAGTGATTAGTTTAATTTGACAAATGTTCTTCATTGTTATTGTAGCTCGGCATTTGTAAGCAGAGCTTCACTTGTTTATTTCACACATCATTTGACACGTTTCTTTTTTTACATTATTTTGTGGGTCGTCTTTGCTGAATATTTAGCGTAGACACGGAGTCACTACTCAGAAAGGCTTGTACGGGCACAGACTCCGAAACATGTTCTGAACAGTAACCCACTGAAGACCCATTAACATATTTAGGCTAAATCAGCAACCGTAAAAGTTGTGCAGTGTGTACAATAGGCCTGCATATTGATATAGGTCAGACAGTCACGGGTTAGTGTGAAGAGTTTGGACTGCGGATTAGGGTACAGAGTTCTAGAAAGTGGTTCCGGATGAAAGGACACAAATATTATATATACATATATTAAGTAAATTGTAAAGTGAATAAGTCAAACAAGGCGAAAATGTGACCGTAGATTCTCCAGTGCTTTGATGGGATGAATATTTGCAATATTATGAAAAGAAACAGAATGTTATATGTATGTCTCTGGTTGACGATTTTTCACTGTCATCTGATAACAAATTTCAGGGCAATAATCCCGAGTGAAGGTCACTCGTGACTTTGGCCAAGAAAGGTGCCCTTGCCTGTGACAGATAATAACCA
>CAXHWN010000591.1:10000-17369 GCA_964020975.1 Hermodice carunculata
TTTCTTTCTCTCTTTCTTTCTTTCTTTCTATCTTTCTTTCTGTCTTTTTTCTTTCTTTCTTGCTTTCTTTCTTTTCTTTTCTTCTCTTTTCTTTTCTTTTCCTTTTCTTCAGGCGTGTTTCCAGAGGTATCCCAGCTCCTTCATTATCAGGACCGGTCCCTGTATTTGCCTGAAATTCGAGTATTTTCGGTATATATATCTCGTAGAAACTGTGTGTGTGTGTGTGTGTGTGCGTGCGTGCGTGCGTGCGTGCGTGCATGTGTGTGTGTGTGTGTGTGTGTGTGAGCATTTGGCCTAGCGCAATAGCCGTCTTTTGGCAGAAGTAATAAAACTTTGGTTTTTGAGTCTTTGTGCCTATACATTTTGTCAACATTATAGTCTGTAGTCAATGAGGAATGTTTCAAAGGTTGAGAGGACCGGTTTAAAGCCACCAGTTGTCTTATTAGGCGGACTGCCGGTGTCAAGTCAGGACTGAAATTTGTTTCTTCACATTGGTATTTGTAGATGACTGTTGATGCTTTGGTAACTCTCAAATCGCTTTGCTGTCATTCTAGGGTTTGGAATTATGAATATGGTTCATGTTTTTCTCTATTATTTGCAAATTTTCAGTGGTATCTTTCTTGTGCATTAAGGTAGCATTTTAGGGTAGTATATCTTTTTTCAAGGTAATGGGAAATAAACAGTTTATGAAAGACTGGCATCTTAAACTTGGGTGGTAATGATCAATATTCATTAATTCAGTTTTACATCAAAAATGCCGTTAACTGTTAATAAAACGCCCAAAAAAATCATTATTCAACACTACAATGCAGCATCTATTGTCAATTTGGATGTAACACACCTAGATACCTCAGACCCAGTTGACACTGGCTCTATACCGAAGAAACCAATGTATAGTGAGGGAGGACGATCCGTAGTTAAGATATACATTTCATATTTCAGCATGTAAATAAATAACAAAATGATTAACAATTCAAACCACAATCATTGTTCAGAACCATGTTGTTTTCCAAAGAGAAAACACACATTGGCATGATGAATTGTCCGTCATTATACAGACTATCTGAGGATATCTATCTAGCAAAGGTATGACAGAAAAAAAGAACTGTGATTTCACACTTAACTGTACTCATTTCTTCAGCTCTTTTGGCACAAACAACCCTTTGCCAGGACTCACAAGTTACAACATGACCTGGACCTTGGTTTGAATGAAAACTTATTGCATACACATTTAGATTTTATCCCCAGACAAACCCTGGTGCTCTCTCGTATAGTTCAACCTCATCATACGGAGTCACATGTTAAAAATCAGGGAATGATATGCGAGCCACTCAGTGAAGACAGTGCACTCTTGTCAAGAGTAACAAACGCAAAGGCACATGTTGTTTCACCAAAATTACAAACTTAAAAAGATACACATTGCTTCACGTAAACACCCTTGCAACGCCAAGTCCTTAAATGTCAAGAGCTCAAGCGTACCTAGATGTGTTTACATAGAATTTCGAAATACGCCACCAATGCTGGCAATGCACGGCTTTAGCAGCTGTGCGAATCTGCAACGCGCTCGTCTTTCACATTTCCGGTCAGGGTTCGATTTACGGCAGGGGTAACAAATGGAAAGACCCTGACTGTACACAGAGGTTTTCTGAAAGTCTTTTGGTTTCCTCCACCAAATTACTAGGCAAAAAAAGATAAGCCAACATCTGCGTCATTTAGAGTCATAGATAAATTGCACTTGTTTTGCAATCCATGTAAGAGATAGGGGTATATATTTTTCGTTCAAACCACTTTTAGAGCGCAAAATATTTTAGGACCCCTACCAACATAGCATCCATGTTTTTATACTCATGGGTATTGCTGTTGTTGTTGTTGTTGTTGTTGTTGTTGTTGTTGTTCTTCTTCTTCTTCTTCTTATTATTATTATTATTATTATTATTATCATCATCATCATTATCATTATCATTATTATCATTACTCACTAATTTTTATTGCCAAGAAAAACCCCAAAATACTGCATATAAACGTGTGATGCACGTGTCTGAAAATATCGGCAATTCAAAATAAATGAATATTTGTTACATCGTAAGTGGTTTAGCTATCACACCAATAATAAGTACTCAATCACTCATAGTGTGTCAGTTTATTTCAAATGTATAGGATGACCGTACGTACATTACTTTAGAAAATTCTAAGTGTTCATGTTCCACGGTACAGGCCTTCAAGCAGGATCTATATTAGAATAAGGTTCTGTAGTTCTTTCGTTCCACTCTTAAAACAACACGATTTAGACAGCTTACATATGAAACCTTTTTGAATAAGGCTGAATAAAACTATGCATAAAGAAAATCCGTCCATTGCAAAGGAAAATCCATCGAAATATATGGTTCTGTGAAGTTCTATGGAAAAAAGCCGAAATGCCACAATCGTACTATTAAAAATTAAGAGAATCAAAATGAACATTTTATCAAATTATCGCCCCCCCCCCAAAAAAAGACAAACAAACAAACAAACAAACAAAAACCAAAACATGAAAAAAAACCCCACACACATACACACACACAGACACAAACAAACATACAAGAAACATAACTAATCAAAGAAACAAAGAAAAAATATCTGCCAAACTGAAAGCCAAAGTAAGAGTAACCGGTTTCAGCCTGTAGGTTTGATTAATTTTACACCGTGTGAATACATTTTGTAGTGTCACTTACCATGTTATTATTACACAGATTCATTGATTGTTCATCACCTGAGTTGTCAATCATCACCTCTGAATTTCGTGTTATTCGTGAAAACCACTTTATCAAGCCTGTATTTAGTTTTTTATTGTAACCATAGATGTGCCGGTACCTTTAACATTTCGTTCGGTAAATTATATTTATTTTTGCTCTCCGTAAAACAAAATCACTTCTGCCTCTTTGCGATTGCATTACTCAATAGAAGATGTATATATTCGTGGTACGTAGATGGAATGCACACAGATATGGCTAAGCAACTGACAGATAGGCAATTTCAGGCCTTGGAGGAAATTGCAGGCTTTTTGTTGATACCGCTTAGAAACACTTTGGCGTAAACATGTTGACTCTTCTCGTGGACGTTAATAATAAAGAAGAGAACCTTTAATGGTCCTCAAAAATTTGCCATGCCGACCGACCTTCCGTTTATTTCAAAACCAATGCCATTTTCAAATGTTAGGGTTGTTTATTTTGATGACCATATCAAACGGAATGAATGTCAATAGCAACCCGATATTGTAAGCGTGCAGTCGTTCATGAGCGTCTGATACGAAAGGCAATTGAAAACGACTTGTTGCTGGCTAATCAGGATCAAACATGAGGTGCAAGCACCTTCATGTAGGTATATAACTTGGTCAGAATCGAGATACACATATATGTTTAACTTGGGTGACGCCTCTAATAAGCTAGTCGCACTACCTTAAATGCCTCTTGAAAATATAAAATTGGTCTCATTATTAATGTATTGTCTTTCTCGCCTAGTCCCACATTTGTTATCCTTCTTTCCGTTAAGGTATTGCATAATTACCCTCCGTGAATTCTTTTTATGTCACAGACATTAGGTCAGGTGAAATTAGCAGTTAAAATAGCAAAACCACTCTATGAAGCAGCCGTATCTGCAGTTATGAAACCATCGATCATTATCCATTTATTCACATTACAACATTTGTCCAAATTTTAAAAACTGAAAATGTTACTGGTATTTTCTCTTCACATATGGTTCAGAAATTTAAATATTTTTGAAATGTATAATAACTCGTGATATTGTGCGCCAAAGTTCGCTTCCTTTTGAAGCGAGGATGGAATAAAGGAAAGGGAAGTAATAAGGCAGGTAACGGGTGAAACGAGATACTATGTCGTGGACTTGAAATAGTAAAATGATCTTATGTTTGTTGTGCCTGCAAGTTATAATGTTTTTAATAGCCTCCTACACTGACCATTGTCCGTGTACCACCAGAGACTTTCGTTTTAACCACGGAAATAAAAACTCAACATAAATTTTATTTATTTACCTATTATTATTGTATTACATTAGATATGTATTTATTTTTAACTCGTTTTGGGGATTCACAGTTTGGACATCTGTTCATTTTGTTTTAATAGTTTAACATTCACTATGAATCGTTTTCAGTTCCAGTCTATTTTCAGAAAATGTCTTCCAATTTGAAACGTTGCGTTATTAACTTTTTCCTTGAAAATTGACAATTTTTGACTGCGTTTTCCTGTATTGGGCTCAAGTGTGTTCCTGTAATATATCTTATTATACGTTTACATAACATTCACCCAAAATTCTACCAGCTGGAACACGCTCACTACATTGGTCTGTTGGTCACCTTGTATTTAAAATTAGATTCATATGTGAATTCTTTGCGTAAATACAAGTGCAATTTGTACAGTACAAATCACAACATAACTTCTAAAATGGTCAGATGACGGTGCAAAAAGTGAAATAATAAAATTCGCTGCGCCGATGTTCAAGTTTCCCCAACCTGTATATTCCGTCTTGGTTTATTCCACAACACATAATTACCGATTCGTGGCTACGGCTTACGATCTCATGGTCACGGCTCAGGATGCCGTGGACAGAATGTCGGGTCTTCATACTCTCATTCATTACATGTCCCTTCTTGTGTTTTATATTCAACAATTTACTCATTTAGGGTAAGTCCCTTTAAGGCCTAAGTGCGCACTTCGAGGATTGAAAGTCAATGATATTTGACACCCCAACTATGCATAAATATTATAACTCATCCCGATATAGTGCGGCAAAAATATCATTTACGAATATGAAATAATCGATTTATATATACAGTTTCCTTCACACCATTGGCCAATGAGTGAAAGGCTTCGGTTGAATACCCTATTCAAACTTACTCCTAATTTGTCGAATCGGTAATACACGTATAATCAAGGTCTGTCCAGCTATAATATAGTGTAATGGCTTTTTCTATATATTCAATAGCGCACAAAGAAGGAATAAAATCTTGTTCCATATCATATTGGACAAAAAGTTGACACCTGATACAACGGTAATTGCAGATATAAAAAAATGAAAAAGAAAAAGAAAACTGGGTCACATTTACGTTATTTTCCCTGTACATCTTGCTATCTACTTACAATTTGCTTAATAAAAGTGCTGAATATTCCATGTCAACCGTAATACGATCCCTATCTGTTGTGCACAGGAGCATGTTTAAAGAACAAACCAAGCGGTATAGTATTACAAGTAATAGCACATAGACATTAACACATATGAGTAGGGGAAATATGTGATATTGTCATCGATCTTTATTTTGGCTGGTGCAACGCAACACGTTACACCCTTTCTCATTGTATTCAGACTGATACTTAACCTTTTCTTGAGGCAGGTAGGCGTTAGGCAGCAACCTGCCCCCAGGGGATGCTGTTTCCCGGGTTTATGCAATCATGAAAGGCCGTATGTACAATTCTGATTGTTTTCTACGCAATATTCAATGGAAATATATATATATATATATATATAAATATATATATATATATATATATATATATATATATATATATATATATATATATATATATATATATATATATATATATATATATTATATATATATATATATATATATATATATATATATATATATATATATATATATATATATATATATATATATATATATATATATATATATATATATATATATCATGTGGACGTCAATTTTCTTATAGCCAGTGTTGGTCAGACTTAGGGAGTGAGGGTTAAAGGTTTACATTAACTCTTTCACAGTGGGAGGTTACTGTAGTCGAGTTTTAGTGCAAATTTAAAGACATTATGATATTTTATCAAATTGTCAAGAATACCCATAATTTCACCTAACTTTGTGATTGTGAATATGATTATTGCCAAAAAAAATCTTTATGTAGCGTATTATTGTTGGTACTATTTGCCTCACTTTTACTTTATAATTTTTTCTACTTTGGGAATATACAGTTACGCCCGGCTAAAAGTTAACAGCCAAACGCTTTTTTCGCGTTTTGCTGGTGTTTAGCTTGTGTTTGGAAACGTTTCAAAACGTTTGGAATGTGTTTGGAAAGCGTTTGGAGAGTGTTTGGGAAAAATCTCACACACTTTTGCAAAGCTGCCAAACATTGCTCCAAACGCGTTCAAACACTTTCCAAACGTGTTGGACAATTACCCGAGCGATTTCAAACACTTCGCTACGCGTTTGCAAAAACGTTTGACTTTCACTGAAAGTGTTTGGGACACGTTTGGGAAACGTTGGTGCGTTTGGCGTTTGTTAACTTGAACGCGAGCGTAACTGTATCATATAAATGGTGCTTTGTGTTGTCAAAATTCGTAGAATGTCAGCCTTCAATCGGATTTGCCATGTCCTTAAATATGGGGTGAAAGAGTTAAAGTTTGAACAGGTACAAAGGATAAGGACTCCATCGCGTATATGCATAAGAACCAATCACAGTAACATTATGCATACAGACAACATAGGTATCATTCGCCTTTAACCGAAGCCACGGCTGTTTTTTCCGATGATGAAATTGTTGCTTTTAAATTAGTGATACAGTTCGTTTTAAACGCCAACGTATAGTTGAACCCTTTTAAGAAACATCAAACATTGTACATTAACTAACTGATCAAGGTCTGCGTCCCGAATACACGTTACAGGGAATATTTTCATTTCATAGTTATAACACATAATGCAGGGTGTGGCGAGGATTAAAATCGACTCATTTCAAATGAGCCAGCTTGATGTTCCCATCTTTTATTGACAAACACTTTTTGGATCGTACGACGTAGCGCCCTCGTGATGGGGTCGGGTTAAGCAATAATGACACTGTGGACTTACAAGTAATATTCGGAAACAAATGTCTAAATGTGAATGGATATATACAGTTGAAACATTTCTAAGCATTGAGACATTTTTGTTTCACTGATATTCCACTGTTTACTCCGTATTGTGTATTTTGGAAAACAGTAGCAAAATGAGCCATCCCTCACTACCAGTTGGAGACTTCCGTATATATATATATATATATATATATATATTAACATGAAAGCCGCCGACGATATATATGTAGACAAGGAGAGAAAGAAAGATCGATGTAGATAGATAGGCAGGTAGACAGACAGACAGACAGACAGACAGACAGACAGACAGACAGACAGACAGACAGACAGACAGACAGATAGATAGATAGATAGATAGATAGATAGATAGATAGATAGATAGATAGATAGATAGATAGATAGATAGATAGATAGGCGTTTCATGTTGAATTGTGCTTAAAAGTATTATTTAAAACAGTTTGTCTGTGTCTTTGTGTCTATAACCACGAACCATCAAGTTTCCAATATC
>CAXHWN010000593.1:0-47930 GCA_964020975.1 Hermodice carunculata
GTGTACCTCTCTTGAATAAAAGTATGATTCACATACCATATCATCCCTTTTAAGCACCCCTCCCTATTTTTCTGACATTAAAATCTCCTCTCTCTCTCTCTCTCTCTCTCTCTCTCTCTCTCTCTCTCTCTCTCTCTCTCTCTCTCTCTCTCTCTCTCTCTCTCTCTCCTCTCTCTCTCTCTCTCTCTCTCTCTCTCTCTCTCTCTCATCTCTCTCTCCTCTCTCTCTCTCTCTCCTCTTCTCTCTCTCTCTCTCTCTCTCTCTCTCTCTCTCTCTCACTCACCAGATTTGTCCGGAGTTTTTCTCGGACTCTACTACTCCGAAAACCACCAAACTTGCCATGGTGAATGACCTACCAGTGAAATTAGGCCCCTGACTTGGAATAGTCATGATGATTAAAATTATGCAAATGCGGGGCAATTAATATTTTAAAAGCTCCATATATTCTAAAATATTGGAGATAGACACAGAGTTCTGACTTACACATATTGGTTTGAAACAGCTATCAAATCCAATAGCATACAAACAAAACTTAGGGAATTTTAATGTACGCTAAAATCACCAAATTTCTCCCCAATCCGCATACAGACCTTGAACTGCTTGCTGTTTGACCTATTGCTTGACCTCATGGTGCCAGGGAACCATTTTGCATTCATAATTAATTAGCTTGAATCTGTCTCACAGACAGCTTTCTCTCCATGCATACTAAGTGTATGCTTTGGAAAGTTTGGGTCTTGTAGCAAATTGGGGGTGGGGGGGGGGGACTCCCAACAACTGTGTTATGAGGCTCTCAATAAAATACAGAATATCTCTTTCTGTTCAAGCAGGAACAGATTGACCCCATGCTGCCCATACATACTAGGCAGGGTATAGTTTCCACTAGTGCAGAACTGGCCTGTTTTTGCCTGAGGCGATGTCAGTCGGCTGAGCTTATCAGTCCCAAGGGAACTCATGCTGCAGACTTCTGGGCAGAATGAGCCTGAGTGTACCCTCTGTTAAAAATAGATGACATACAGAGCTGAGACAGCCAGACCAAGGAGGGTAGAATTCTCAGTGGACGCTTTCATGTCTTTGTTTTCTTGTAACCAGTGAGATGAAGCCTGATGTTCATAGCCAATACTGAGACAGTACACTTTTGTCTTGGTTCAGAGGTACATGTTTATGTAGTTTCTTGACAACTTCTGTTAAAATTTGTTTATGTAATAAAGGAAGAAAGACAGTTTTGTATTGCATGCATACACATCCGTTGGATTAAATTATGCATACACTGTACATATATATATATATATATATATATATATATATATATTATATACACATATACATATATATATGTATATATATGTATATATATGTATATATATGTATATATGTATATATAAATATATACATATATATGTACATATATGTAAATATGTGTGTATATATATATATATATATATATATATATATATATATATATATATATATATGCATGTATGAATAATGTACATATACATGCACACATACTCATCCATACTGCTCAGAAGGGCTGACCCTCTCAGGAGTGGCCACTTTTCTCTGGTCCCAAGGGTGCCCACTTTAGATAGGTTTCACTGTATTAGTAGACACTAGAATTTTCTTTCTTTCTTTCCTCCCTCCCTTCCTCCTCCCTCCTCCCTCCTTCCCTTCACAAACCAAGTTGGTCTGGAGATTTTCTCAAGCACTATTTTTCCGAAAACCACCAAACTTGCTATGGTGACTGACCCAACCAGTGAAATTGTGCACCTCATTTGGAATAGTCATGATGTCTAAAAGTATGCAAATTTAGAGGCAATTAAAATTTTAAAAGCTCCATATCTTCCAAAATATTGCAGATACTCAAAATTTCAATGTGCGTATTTGGGTTTGTGACACCTGCCAATATAAGTCGAGTAGAGTTTCAAATTATGCTAATGAGAGGCTTTGAAAAGTTTCAAAATTGAGTATCTCCAAAACTATTATACATAGACATGCCATTTTAACTTCAAGTTGTAGGTTTGTGGCAAAGTCGCACCCAATGAACCATGAAGCAAAGTTGTAGGATTTTAATTTATGCAAATTAGGTAAACATGCAAAACATAAATCTTGAATAGCTTCAACACTATAGCTAGTATAGATAGAGGTGCCATTCCTACTTCAATTTATGGGTTTGTGGCAAAGCCCCATCCAATGAACCATAGACCAAAGTTGTAGGCTTTCAATTTATGCAGATTAGGCAAATACACAAAATTAAAATGTTGACTGCTTCAAAACTATTATAGATACTTGCTTCATTCAAACTTCATTTTATAAGTTTGTGACATGGCCACATCCAATGAACCAAGAACCAAAGTTGTAGCATTTTACTTTGTAAAAATTAGGCAAACACACAAAATTTAGATTATGTTGAACAATGGCAAAGTGTAGCATTTCAAACTGTTCTCATTTTGAAGGCACCCAGACAGATTTGTAGTGGAGCAAATCTTCTTTTCTAGTTTCAATTAAATTTGCGAAGTGCCCTGGGCCCTTTAAAGGGATAAAATGGTAATAACAAGATATTTTAAGAATGCTGCATAGATGTAATATGTACGTGAACAGATGAAGTGATGTAATTTGTCTGGTTGTGTTTCATTAAAAACCACAGAATCTGTCCAGACATCTTTTTGCCTTGAGGTGCCGCATGAGGAATGGAGTATTAAATTTGATACTTAAACTGCCTGTAAAGAGACAGGAGTGGACAGCTAGTGGGTAACATGGGGATCTTTACTACATTGGTACAAACTGCCGTATACCAGTAGCTGTCTGTTCACTCACACCCATCAGCTTGCCATCTTGGAGTGAATGGGAATTAATGTTTTCCACTCAACAAGGGCCCCGGTTCTAACATAATTTTTCTTCAAATCTTGAAATAAGATTTTTAATTTTTTAATTTTTCATTATGATTTAAAATTTTTCTTAAAGGTTTTTTTTTTTTTTTTTTAGCTCAGATGACTTGTCAACAGTTCAGCTAATCTTATGGTCCTTTGTCTGTGGTCCGTTGTCCAACATCAAAAAATTAGATTTTGGACTTCTTCTACAAAACCAGTGGGCATATTGACTTCAAACTTGGTGGAAAGGTGTCTTGAATGGTTTTCTACCAAGTTTGCTCAAATGATCAAACTCCAGTAATTTTTGGATTTTTTACTGATTTTTTTTTGGTCAAATCTTGAAAAATCTTCTCTGAAACCACGTAGCCAATTACTTTGAAATTGCAATGGAACACTTCTGGGGATTCCTAGACCCTAATTTGACAGGTGACGTTATAAGTTTTTTTTTTTTTTTTGTATTAATTGTTTATGTGTTTTTGCTGTTTAAGACTTCTCCGAACCCATCAGCTGGATTCACTTGAAACTTGGTAGCTATGTTACGCTAGTGGGTCTCCACCAAGTTTGGTTGAGTGGTCATGTTCCAATGATTTTTTTGTATTTTTTATGAATTTTTATTGTTCTTTTTTGGCCTAATCTGAAAAAATGTCTGTAGCCACTCACCCAATTGCTTGGAGATGCACGGGGACACTCCTGGGGACCTCTAGTTGTTAATTTGTTCACCAGGTGGCACTGCAATTTTTTTGCCACTTTTTCTGAATTTTAGTATGTTTTTTTTTTCTTTTTAACCCTGCTTTCATGGACGAATTTGTGTGTCCACTTTTGCATCCATGCTAAGACATTGAATATGAACAACCTCAGACAAAACTGATGCCAGATGTGAAAATGGTTTCGCTTATTGCAGAAATGGCTTTGGACTGATCATTGTATGACAGATATGGGTATCAATAATGATTTTGTTGCTCAGATATCATTTATTTGTGAATATGTTTGCTGTTTCCACAATATTCACGAGATTTCATGTGGCATGAGTGTGTCCAGACAGCTGACCTGATTTCACTACATGGACCGCAACAACATGGTGAAAAATTAAGTTGCTCACTCTGCACTATCAGACAGTAGCTGGAAAAGTACATGTATGTCTGCTGTTTTGATTCAAGGCCTCTGCTAAATTTTTTCGTGACAGGTACTGCTCAGTGGCAACAGAAATTGTTTTGTTCAGAGCAGACACATAATGCAAATGGAATGTTGAACCCTAGACAGAGAATGAGCATGTGTGTTTTGACATTTTGTGCACATTCTTGCAGCCTGCAGGCACTTCAGCCCACGATCGAGCATGGTGATGGAAGGTCACATGGCATCGATAGTAATATTGGTACCAATTCTATAATAGGTTAATTCATCATTGTACTTTAGAAGCCTGTACCAGAATTTAATGAAATTTATACATTTAGTAATATCATGAATATACAACTGGACCTGATTTCAGCTTTGCCGTGATGTGTGCAGATCGACATTGCCACTGGCACATTCAAAGTTTGACACCGGCACACGCATTTTTGATTCACCAGATTTTGTTCATGCATTGTATAGCTGTAATAAGACAGGGTATCACAGTTAATCCACTAGTTGAAACCACAAGACTGGCCAAATTTAAGCCGAGATTTTGCTGGACAGAAACATGGCACACTTATTTTTATTTACTGGAAGTTTTGATGTGTCGTGGTATCTCCATCTGGCGGGTAAAATACATGTAGGAAACTGCTGCTCAGGTTGGAAACCTGGAATTTTATTGAACATGCAATTTTGATGTCTTAAAAGAAAGAAACGATGGGAGTAAAGTTGCTCATAAGCCGTGATTTGTTCGAAAAGAGAACAAGAAAAACAGGTATGCATGTCGTTTAACAAAATGTGCTTGTTTCTTGAAGTGGATGAATGTTCAGTTTTCAACAGACGTGTGCATGCATGCTTCAAGATTTAATTGAATTTAATATATCACAGACTTGGTAGACAAACTCATCTTCACAATTTTCAACCCTTGAAACCTGTATCTGTATGAAATAAGACTCAAACCCCAAAGTTATCCTTGAGTATACATTGATATACATTTTATTTTGTGCCATTTTTCTATCAATCAAGCAAGGCATAAATTGACCCTTAACTGACACCTTAATCTGACCAAAATTGGCTGGTGGTCAACGGTCATTTGTTTTAAATGTTTTTGACTAATTTCTTCGGCAATGAAAGACAATATGAATAAGAACTGTACATAGATGAGACCTCCAGGGCAACAGTGTTCCTGTAGTGTGGGATGGGCATTAGTTACACAACCCATGCCAAAGAAAGCAGCAGTTGACTCTGTTTTGTATCATAGGGTTAAGGCTTACTGAACTCACAATGCAATTTGCCAGTCAATAGGGGTGGCCCGATTCATTGATATATTGATGTACTGTGCTTCATTATGCATCAAAGCAAGACTGAACAGTTTTTTTTTTTTTTTGGATACACATCATTACTGAAAAAGTTTTAACTGTTCAAGTGCAAATGGAATTTCAATTATGCCCCGCCCCCCGCAGAGTGGAGGGGGCAAATAGCACAATTACTTTAGAGTCCTGCATAAGGTCTCGGACGAGTTTGAAGATGGGTGACTTTGACCAAATTCTCAAGGTCACAGAACCAGTTTAGTGAATTTGGTTGTCACACGGTAAGTTGGAAAGTTTGTAACATAGGCCCTTCATATTGTACATGCTTATAGTCCTGCGTAAGGTCTCGGATGTGGGAAGAAGGGTGACCTTGATCCAAATCCCAAGGTTGCAGAACCATTTTGGCGAGTTTGTCACTCAATAAGTTGAACAGTTTTTTCCATAGGCCTTTCATATTGCATATGATTTTAATCCTGCAGAAGATCTCCGACAATGGGTGACATTGACAGGAATTCCAAGGGCACAGAGCCGTTTTAGCCAATCTGTCATACGATAAGTTGAAAAGTATTTTATATAGGCCTTTCATATTGCACACGATTTTAGTGCTGCATAAGGTCTCCCATGAGTTTGAAGATGGGTGACCTTCACCCAAATCCCAAGGTCACAGAGCCGTTTTGGCAAATTTGGTGTTCATGCAATAACTTGAAAAGTTCTTGAGATAGACTTTTCTTATTGCACCAGGTTTTAATCCTACACAAGGTCTCAGACAAGTTTGAAAATGGATCACTTTGACCCAAGTCCCAAGATCACAGAGCCATTTTAGTGAATTTGGTTATGACGCAGTAACTTGAAAAGTTTTTGACATAGGCCTTTCAAATTGCAGGTGATTATAGTCCTACTCAAGGTGTCGGACGATTTTGAAGATGGATGACCTTGCCACTACACTGGCTATGAATGTTCATATAGCACAAGAATGACGCCTGACAGTACTGACAGCTGTAGCATGAGGTGGTGGTGGTGGGGGGGGACATCAACATCAGACCTAGCAATCTCCCATTGTGTTTTAATGATATAGTGGGTACCTGCTCTAAAGACCACCTCTCATGAGAGACCACATTAGTTTTTAAGACCACCCTTTCAAGACGCTGGACTAGCTCTCATTTTTTGGTTAATTTACCTGCAGTGTAAGACCACCTGCCTTATGAGACCACTTTCATCTGGCACTAGGAGTGGTCTTAAATAGCAGGTACCACTGTACTTGTTAAGAAATGAAGTTCATGATTTTCGGGAATTTGCATTTTCATTCTTCTACTTTATAATAATTTAGGTTTACAATTTACCGATCGTATCATAAAACCTGTCTTTGGTATGTGGTTTATCATGAGTCAAGTAAGTCACCACACTGATCATGTGTGGGAAATTGTTTTTTGCTGCGAGTTTACAGTGAAAATGGGTGAATTTCTACTGAAATTCTGCCACATCACATATTTGTGGAGCCTTTGTACAGATTCGATCCTGATCCAAGTTTTATGGAAAGAGAAGTCTGGCCATCTTTAAACAAGCATTAGCATAAATTCACTGATGACAGTCTTGAAACCAAAATGATCCCCAACAGTGGGCAGCAGAAAAAGGATTGATTGGCAAAGATGGTGATTTAGAGTCCACTCTGGTAACTTGATGCAAGTCTTACCAAATGTGTCAAGTTTCTGTGGTATATATATTGATTTGTTGTCCATCACAATTGTTAGTATGTGACAGTTTTGAAGTCACTGTAAGCTGGGGCGAGGTTTTCTTTTTCTGGCTTTTTTTTGCCTATTCTGGTGGATAGTGGGTATAATACTGGTACTATTGTAGTAATGGTGTGGTCAGTGGAAACCCATAAAATACTGCTGTGTATCTATGATGCTCGATTTACAGCAAACATTATGGACATAGATGTGGTGACAGGTGGTGCCAAGACCTCATGGTCATGCTATATGAAGTGTCAGCATGTGCTGCTACCTGGAGGCAACATGTGACATTAACTTGATTGAAGCCAGAGCCCTGGTGTGTTGATACTCTGCAACATGTGCACTTTAATGTGGACACAATGTGTCAATTAATATAACAAAATTATAATCATCATCGTCATTTTTAGTATTATATGTGGTGATGATGAGGTCTCATATATTGGAACAAACTTGAGGTGTTTACCTTTGATCTCTGTATATTATAATTGTATTGTCAAAGAACAACCAAAACTCAATGTTAGCAAGAATCATGAATATCTGTACTTTTATTATCTGCAGCACCCACTAGACGACCTGTCCCAGCTCAAGTTATCAACTCATATAATGGCGTCTTTCGAGTGGAGTACACACCAGTGGAAGTAGGCAAGTCAACCACATTTGTGATAATTTATGTGCAAAGTATAGTGCCCTCTGGTGGCCGCCTGTTGTAACAGTGTAATAACCCTGTTCAGAATGGGCAAAATGTCTACAGTAATACTGCCCACTTTGAACTCAGGAATTATGATTGCAATGATTTCATGTATTTTGTAAATTACTTGGTATACGTAAGACATAATTGAATGCTATGCTTTCCAACACTTATAATATAAGAAATGAAACAATATATGTGGGATATTAAAACCACTTTTATATTGCTGAGTTTGGTATATGTGAGTAAATTTGATCATACGTTAAACCCACACTCCCCCTACCTAGTAACGCTAAACATTATGACATGCTTGATTATAATTCTGTTGAATTTAATTTGATTTTAACAGGCAACTACCTGATTGAGGTTCTGTATGCAGGAATGCCCATCAATGGCAGCCCCTTTACCAGCAAAGTGTACGATAGCTCCTCTATTACAATCAGCAACATACCCCCTGGTGTCATCGGGAAACCAGTCGAGTTCACAAGTAAGTACCCATCAATTGTAGTCCAGTTATTGAGCTCCATGGGAAATAAATGTCAGGTTCGTTAAGACTCTTTAAAAGGTATATATATATATATATGTATATGTATATATAGGCTATCAATTGTGTCTGTGGGTGAAAAAACATTTGTCTCTGTTTGAAACGTGCACTGAAAGTCACACCACCTGGTGTGCATTAAGTGAACTTGGTGTCAACATCTGGTGTACATTACGTGCACTAAGAAAACTACATGTCAAGTACTGATCTGGATGTTACATGTTGTCTCATTTGGTTGCTCTTGAAACATCATCATCACATATAACCACATCAGGAGATGCTGCTTCATATATTATTGTGACACCTTGACAATTCAGGGTAAAAAATGCCAGCAGAGGGATATATACAATCCCTCCCTCCTCCACTCCCCGCCCAAAAAAAAAAAAAAAAAAATCTATATCTGTGAATCCCAGACACACCACAAATTTTTTACATTTCACATTATGTAACCTTGGTAATATGAACTGTTAGGTTGACCACGGAAATGCTGTAAAGCTTTTTGAATTTTTTAGCTCTGCTGACTTGTCAGTCAGCAGAGCTTATAGAATCCGTTTGCGTCCGTCGTCCATCTGTCCGTCCGTCCTTCTGTCCGTCCGTCCGTCTGTCCGTCTGTCGTTAGACTTTTTATATTCTCGACTTCTTCACAAAAACCGCTATATAGAATGTTTTGATTTTGCACATGGATGATCCCCAGGTGGACCTCTACCAAGTTTGCGAAGGAGATGATGATGCAATAATTTTTCTATTTTTTATGAATTTTTTAATTTATTTTTTGAAAAAAATTAAAATTTCTTCTTCTTAAGAACTACGAAGCCAATTACTTTGATATTGCACATAGGGTCATCTGGGGTCAACTAGTTCTTTTTTTTTGGCCACCAGGTGGCGCTGTGATTTTTTCCTATTTTTGTATGAATTATTGCCTGTTAAGGCTATTTTCGACTTCTTTTCCAGAACGGCTGAACAGAATTGCTTAAAATTTTATCAGAATATAGTTGGACATTAGACAAAGAAAGTTTGCGAAAATAATATGGATATGTTAATTTTAGGCAAAGTTATGGGATATCAAACTTCGCAACTGTAAGGAAGTGCTGCAGCTGTATATATATACATGTATATATATATATATATATATATATATATATATATATATATATATATATATATATATATATATATACAGTACCGATTTCGCATATGGGTCCCTTTTGCTAGCACGCCATTTTCGCATTGTGCACCACATTTGAGCGTGCTCAGTTGCGAGCTTTTTTGTCTGATGTGCCATCGCAAATAGCACGCCAATTTCTTGTGCTGAAATTTCTGGCACGCCAAATAGCCGTGTGAGTTGCATTTTATCTACGCGAATTGCGTGAACAGGCACTTCGCCTCGACTGGGCACAGCGTGCCAGCAGCAGGCCTCGCTCGCTATCTTTGTTTCCCCTCCACTTCAGTTCTCGTTTCTTGTCACGTGACCTTCGCAACAGAGGCATTTTATTTTTTTTTGCACAATACGCGATAAGTGGTAAAACTAAAAGTGCCGTAGCTTTATTTCTGCATTTCATGCAAACTGATCAACATGACTTTTGTTGAGTAAGACAATCTCTACATTTCTATGTGGTTTCGTTGTCAATTTAAACAAAAACTTGTGTCCTACACCCTGACAAAATGAATATAGGCCTATCGATCTCAATCACGAATTGATCAAAACGGCCAAGCCCCTGTCACAGTCACTGTGTGAATCAATTGCATGGGTACCAGTCTCTTGGTTAGCGTCACGGACGATGGTTCGTCTTTAATTTTTCTTAAGATCGGTCGTGTGTAAATGTTGTCATTTAATTATAGCGGTAGAGTTTGTTGCTGCAGTAAAAGGTGGATAAACACACTTTATCGCAGTCACAGATCAACTGTCAACATGATCATCACATGCGGCAGCGGTATTTTCACCCGAGCCATGTTTACCTGCGGCTGGCGTATTTTACTCTCTTTCCGTGAAAAAAATGGACTGTCTGCTCTATTGTACGCAAAGACTGGTAGTGTGTCATCATTCTGACCAATTTACAGAGTTAAATTTTGTTTCTTGCTTTTATAAATTGTCCGTAATTGCCACTTGTGTTCACAAATGTCGCCCATCTTTCACAAGCAAGACTTCACAACACGAGGTAGCGAGTAGTCCCGAACGAATCAACGGTTGAAAAACGACACATTTGATTGGACGGCGAACACCATGTGATCGATTCCGGCCCCCTGACTGACCTAGAATATTCCGGAGAATCGTCTTCGGTAGTTTCCGACTAAAATGACATTTAAAATAGAGGCAGTTTTGGCGGGGTTTCCCCTAAAATACTTTTGTTTCAGCCAATGGGAGAGCTTTCTTAAAATAGACTAGGTTTTCCGCATTCTAACGATATGAAGATCATGGCGGGTAGACGAAAAAAAAAAGATCGAGACCGCGACGATGAAATCACCCTGCGTGGCAGTTTTCCAAAGTTACATCATTCAAATTGTCGCAAACAACGGCCCGATCATTGATTTAAATCATCGTAGAAGGAAAATATTCATTTTTAACGCAAAATAGAAATAGCCATCGACGAGAACTGACGTTTCTCCACAATAAAACGTGCCTGCTTGCATGTAAATAAACAACACCAGGAATATGAGATGGCCTTTAATCAGCCACTTCAAAAGTTTGAGTGACACGCTGTTCTAGTAGGCGAGTTCTAGTACACTGGGAATTTGACGTGCTGAGAGTTAAAGGTTGGTCCTACAAGAAAATAAACTAATTTGAAGAACAGCTCCTCACAAAAAAAAACATCTCTCCTCTCAATGTCTCATGACATAGGATCCATGCATCAAGATGACAAACATTGGCGCATATTCATTTAGATTATGGTGGATATTCTTAGCGCAAAAATCTCGTTTGTTCTCTTGGTGGTACGCTTCGCGGAAAGTGCTGTTAGTGCAGTCGAAAACGCGAGCGTGCGAAGCCAGAAAAAAATTTGCGCGTCAATGGTCGAGACCACAAACATTTCAAGCGTGCTCATTTTTCTCGCACGACGAACTGGCGTGCCAGAAATTTGCGCACAAGTCAGTTTTCGTATCTGGCTGGTCGCATCTGATTCTGGCCGGCGAGAATTTCTGGCATGCCAGATTATTTGCTAGCATGGGGTGTTATGAATGCGAAATTGGTACTGTATATGGCAAGTCAGTGCATATATTACACTATTGTATTTACCCTTTTGACTTCTTCTAAAAAACCGCTGTATGGAATATTTTAATTTTGCACGTGGATGTTGCCCAGGTGAACCTCTACCAAGTTTGCGAAGGAGATGATGATGCAATAATTTATCTATTTTTAATGAATTCTTTAATTTATTTTTTGAAAAAAAATAAAATTTCTTCATCTCAAGAACTGCCTTGCCAATAGCTTTGATATTGCACATAAAGTCACCTGTGGTCAAATAGTTCTCATTTTGGCCACCAGGTGGTGCTGCGATTTTTCCCTGCTTTTTTTATGAATTTTTGCGTGTCAAGACTATTTTCGACTTCTTCTCCAGAACAGCATGATAGAATTGCTTAAAATTTTATCAAAATATAGTTGGACATTAGACCATGAAAGTTTGCAAAAATAATGTGGATATGTTAATTTTTGACAAAGTTATGCGATATCAGACTTTGTGACTGTAAGTGAGTGCTGGCACTGTACACCGGCAGCCATTAAAACAGCAAGGTATGTCAATTGATAATACATGTACTGCCATCAGCAGAGCTTATAGAATCTGTTTGCGTCCGTCGTCCGTCTGTCCGTCCGTCCGTCCGTCCTTCGGCAAAATTTATTTCAAGGACAAACTTTGCTACCACTCTACATACATGTATATAGCTGTACAAATCTAGACTGCAGTCCATGTGTTCCAATACTGTAAAAGCAGATCCCAGTCAGCAGAGCACAGGATCATCATGATCCTCTTGTTTTATTTTGTTATCTTTGTGATTCGCTTTTTTCTCAAGCCTTTTTGGAAAAGTTTCTTTCCAAACTGTAGGCTTCCACAACCATACTCAGTCCAGTGACCTGTATATGCCAAGGAATGGTTACTTTTACACACGAGGCCCTCTAATTTTAAAGGAGTATTGTCGTCACCTACGCGTCCATCTGTCTGTTAAGTCTTCCATCCTGACCGAGGGGTTTCATTTAATCAGCTTTAAGTTAGATTGGTAATATAAACACCATTCAGATGCACATAATACCAGCTTTTCAAAGGCCATACTATTTACATTTCCCCCCATAAACCAGCTAAAGTTGGTTGCTGGTCAGATTTTGTCTGCTTCAGTGTTTTTGACTAGCCTAAAAAAGTGATGAAAAACAGCTAGAGAATTTTAGATGAAACCTATCAATGTCAATTGACATGCCCCATGTCAAATAAAGGCATGCATTGATGCTGTTTTAACTCAGTCTTACTTCAAGGGGGGGGGGGGGGAGGCTAAATATATGTCAGGTAAGGGTAAATATATGCAAAGTTTAATGAAAATAGTGTCAGATGAAATTAATCAAGTACATGTTAAAAGATTTGAAGTTTACTTTTGTATCTGTAATGACAGACTGAACCCAGAGACCTTCAAACTCCACAATTGCTTTTTTCATTTCATTTTCGAGAATTTGGTTTTCACAAGATGACTTGAAAGGTTTTTTGCATAGGGCTTTCTTGTTGCACATGCTGAATAAGGTCTAGGACGAGTTTGAAGACGGTTGACCTTGACCCAATACCCAAGGTCACAGAGCCATTTTTGTGAGTTTGGTTTTTGCGCAATACCTTGAAAAGTTTAGTGCATAGGGGTTTCATATTGCACATGGGGGGGGGGGGGGGAGGCATAGATCTAGCCATTTCTGATTGTGTTTTAATTAAGTAGACTCCAGCATCATAAACCCTGTTTTTTCTGGGGTCCACCAACATATTTTTAGGAACATGGAAAAACAAACTTCATATCATATCATATCATATCATATCATATCACATCATTATATATATATATATATATAAATAAAACATCTTACTATGTCATACAAAATGAATTCCATTTTTGAAGCGACGGTGTGTGGTGTTACTAATCCTCGTTTTGTTTTCCTGTATGTCCTCAGTTGACGTGACACAGGGCGGAGAAGGGCAATTGGAGATTATGGTAAACAACGGGGCAGTGCCTAACAGTGTCAAGATGCTGAGGAAAGGTGTTTTCTTGGTCAGTTTTGTACCCCAAGCTGCCAGACCGCACAGCATTGATGTCAAGTTCAACGGTGAACTGCTGCCCAGTAAGTACATGACATGCAGCGAGGGGAATTTTTTCTCGTTTGAGAACATTGAACACAGCGGTACTGCTGTGTAAGACGACCCTAACTGACAGGTTAAAGAGGTCACAGATAAGAGGTGGTCTTTAATTGCAGGTAAATTTAAGAAATCAGAGCCTGGTGTTTTCAAAGGGCAGTCTTAGAAACTAATGGGGTGTCACATGAGAGGCGGTCTTTATAGCAGGTAGTCACTGAATACACGTCTAAAAATTTTAAATGATGCAGTAGAGAAATTGGGGGGGGGGGAACCCTTAATGTCCCCTGCTAATGGCATATTCGATATATGCCCAAGGACAGGAAATAGCAGATGGAAGCGCTGGTCAAGAAGGATCATGTGACCTTCTCTGACCATAGTATTGGTCAGAATAGGTCAGGTGAGTCAGAACTTTTTTTATTTGTGAAGGATAGTCAAGCTGCCAGTGAACACAAAAGATCAGAGAATACTTCAATCAGTAGCATCATTACCATGCATTTCAAATGTTATCTTTATGAGGTCTGGATCTGTCACCATAAAAATTTAAAAGCATTTTGTCCCAAATTTTTATGAATATGTAATTTAAATTTGGCTTACGTCCTGGATGCTAAATAGTAATGATACGAAGAGTACGTTTTTTTGTACCAGCATGATAAACATTGCAAAGTGTGTCCAAGTCTCAGTCTGTTTGTAGACCTTTTTAGAAGTAGAGAAAGTGCTGTTTTTAAGTATCTCATTTGGGAATTTGTATTTTCAGGGCACTGTAAATTAAGTTAAAGTTAACTGTGAGAGATCAACCCAAATGTGACTTTATGTTTGGATAAATCATGACTGGTGAAGACCGGCATGATTTAATCAGTATGCCTGCATTATGACTAAGTCGACAAGTTACCTTAGAGTGTGCAGGGCACTCAAGGAAAAATTGTTGAGCTGAGGCGTGGTATTCTGACAGGGCATGTCTGCAATTTTCATTCTAGTTATTTTTCATGAATGCTAAAATTAATAGAAATCATTGAAGTAGACGAGATATGTCAGTTTTGGCCATTTTAAGGAGAAAGGGGTTATAAACCAGTAAGATTCTCCTCTTGCCACCAACCCCCTACCAGTGTTGACTACTGCATGTCCTTAGCTTGGCAGTTGTTAGTTTTGGCCCCATCAAATGAATTCTTTATTTATCATTTTTTTCAAATTATTTGGGTAGGGCAGGAGGATTTACTTTATTTTTTATCCACTAAATAACAGAAACAAGGGTTATTTCTATGGAATTATCAAGTGGACTAAACTTCTGGTTTGACCTAAACTGAATGAAATAAAAAATTTGTTTTTAAAATTAAGCAGGACATTGATAAAATGCCATTGTTTGTTGATAAATTCATGTAATAACAATAGGTCAAATAGTATGGAGCAGGTCGTGATGACAAATAAAAAATGTTTTCCATGGGGCCTTAGTTTTTATTGTGTCAAATAATGCTGGTAGTGGATTATTCAGGATAGCACAACAAACCTGTCAAAAGGAACATTATGCAAAATTTGCCACATTCTGTTTCAGTGTGTCCTATATCGGTGCCAATGATGGACGCCAGTCGCGTGACCGTCCAGGGTGAGGGTATCAGGCAGGTGGCCGTCAACAAGCAGTCGTACTTCAAGGTCAACACCCAGTCTGCCGGGGAAGCCGATCTGTCAGTCCGCGTTACATGTAAGTCGACAGTCAGTAATGAATACTGTGAGCAAAAATTTGCCGATGGTAAAGTTATGAAGAATCGTGGCCGCATGCAAAATTTCATTATGGAAAACACGTGCATTTCAAAGCATGTTTCCTGAGTTCGGAGTGGAAATTTGAGAGCCTTGTGCTGCAAGTAGAAATACAGAATCCCAGTAGAGCTTTGGAGAGGGAATTGGAATGCAGGTGCCATGCCAATATAGAGATTCAGATTCATCTTTGAGAAATCATACAAGGTTAAGTCGGTGCAGTCAACAACAGATTACTGGGTGGCATCAGATCTGGTGAGCTGTTCACCATGACAAAAAAAGTAAATGTTCTGGTCTGATGCATTATTGAAGCACATGTACCGTTAGGCCCACCTGTTGGGCCCATCATGGAATTAGGACCAGGGCAGCTTCAGTGCCTTCCACCCAGCTTGCAATAAAGATTGACCCATGATTGGCCCAACGTTGGCGAGACTGGCCCAGCATTGGGCCAATGTTGGGCCAACTTTTATTGCTAGCTGGGCAGATACTTTGTGTTTGGTCCTAGTTCTGATATGATTCTGTTCGATCTACTGAGTATATTATGATGGCATACATACATGTAAAGGCTAAGAAAAAAATTGGGAACAAATTCTGGTCCACATTTCACTGCAATGGACAGTTCTCTGTCATATCCTCACTTTTGGGGTGAACAGCAAACTGACAGCTCACATTGTAGCTGGCTATAAGTTTTGTTTTTAAAATTAAGCAAGACATCAATAAAAGGCCATTGTTTGTTGATAAATAAACCTCATAGGAAAGGGGAAGGGATGCTCTATCATATGTTACTGTAACTTCTTTTTTGTGTATCGGTTTGCGTTTGTTTTTTGTTATTTTTTTGTTGTTTTTTTTAAATAAAAGAAAGGTATGCTGTATGCATCAAATACCGTGGTACCCACTGTATGTGACCACTGCCGTCAGCGGACACCCGCTCTTTGCAGCCATCTGTCTGGGGATCACATCTTAATTTCTTCGTTAGTAAACCTGTGGTGAAAGGTCACCTGATGTATGTTTCCAGTTTTTCTTGACAGAGGGAGTGGCAGCATAGAGCAGGCTTCATTGTACTTTTTTGAGCTCTGCTGACCACAGGAGTCAGAGCTCATGCGATCACTCATGTCCATCTGTCTGTCTGTAACATTGTGATAGTGAGTACAATACAGGCCACAGTTTTCAAGATAGCCCCATATATCTTTCAAGACTGATCAAGTGTATGGAAACCTAGATAAAGTTGATATTGGTGTTCTATGAGTTATACAGGAATGTCAGACGTGACCTTGTTGGTCAATAAATACAATTTTTATGAAATATATGGGTCAAAGTATGAAAATCTTGTGACCACTCGGGCATCCTTACTGGATCTTCGTGAAATTTAGCAGGATTGAGGTCAAAATCTCAGTTGCATATAACGCTGGTGGCACCAGCAGTAATTTGAGCAAAATTATAAGCCGAAATGTGTTGAAAGCTATAAAATTCCGTATTTCAAATAGTTATTGAATTAGACATGCCAAATTTATAGGATATATAGACAATATCCAATGCTAATATTTTATGTGATATCAGCAACCTTGGCATATTATTTCAGGTCCCCAGTCCTGTAAATTTAGAACAGGTGATTTTGTAATTGGAGGGTGTAGCTTGGACATCAGTGGCAAAGAGGCTTGAGCCTACAGATCAAAGTTGCACCGAGTCCATTGTACATTAAACTGTACTTGGTGACCTACTGTTTGGGCCACTGTCATCCAATGATTGTGTGACTTTGATCTGCTTTTAGGGTCATTAAGCACTTAAGGAAAGGACATTTAATTGTATATCTTTATAAAGAATAAAGGGAACGCCAAATGTTAACAAATGTGTATCATGTGGGAGTTTGATATTGCATAATATGGATGCCCTTCATTAATTTCTCAAGGTCATGGAGGGAATGCATTTCAGGAAATGATCTTTCGGTGGTGGTAAGCAGAGTATTAGGCCCATGGGCCTCATTTTAATTTTTGTTTGTTAAATGCAGAACAAGTTGGTCATTAGTAGAGCTGTCCAAGTCTCTGAATGTAATTCCTGTGGGGAGGGAAACAGAAGAGAAAAAATGCCGGAGAGAATATGTCTACCTTTAGTACCAAAGTTGAAGTGTGAAACAGACATGACCTTGTTGGTCAATAAATATAATTAATCGATGGCAAAACATTTCTGATAATGTGAATGAGTAATCTATTCAACAATGGAATGTAAAAAACGGATATAAATTTAAACATGTTAATTCCACTAACAAGGCAGACAGTCTATACAGCTATAGTTTTGTAATGACTACGAGTGACACAAGAATGTCTGGGAAATGTGAAGTCACATTGAACACGCCATTCAAAGCACTCTAAAACAAAAATAAAAAAAGGAAGGAATTAAACGAGAATTCATTTGCCTCGCGGGAAAATTCCTCTTTGTATATATCCCATCACCACAGGTTCTAAAATTAGCATGTCAATCAAGATTGGAAAAATGAGCATGAAAAATGTAGCTGCAGTCATAGTGTGCATGGTTCCCGATATTTTTGTTTCCGTTTTGATTTTATTTGATCTTCTGATGATGCCTTGCCCCGTTTGTTTTAGTTTGTCTGGGGATTTGGTTACATCGCTGGATGGGGTATCTAGAATGTACTGCCTCATGTTTCAGATTTCAGGATCTTTTTCTTGCAGATGGGTCTCCAGATGGCGCTTGCGTCTTTGTACATTTTATTGTTCCCACATAGAAAGAGATCTGTTTGAATATGTCTCTGCTCCCATTCCCTCACATGCTTTTCGGTAGACTTAGTCAAAATAAAATCTTGGCGTGTTTTAGAATTGTATAGCAAACTGAAAAGTGAGTATTTCAGTGGACACACATGTAGATTCTGTTTTCTGTGTAAGTATGGACATGGATTAATGATAGATCCTGCCAGTTTGAGCAGCCAAATTTTATACACATCAAGTTTTTTTGTATGCAGAGAAATTTGGTTTGCTAATACTAGCCAAGCTTTTTTTGTATAGGTTGTTGGAAACTTACCTAGACTTAAGTGATTAGAAACCAACAGTGGATTACAGTTGAGGGGGATATCAGGACATGCTTATTTGTATCTCGAAGTAGTCTGACTGTGAACAGGTTTCGTCCATTACACTGCAGCAAATGTCCCAAGTGCACTTTGTTTTTGCATCGATTTGAATCACATGTCTCCATGAAATTATCAGTGAGCGTGGTGTCATTTCCACATTGTGTGTCATTATATTTGCATTGAAGAGTTTCCTTTTAGCCAATGAAAGAAATCAAAGGCTTCGCGATGACAAGCTAACTTGCTTGTTTAGGTCCCACCAGCTCATCAAAAGTTTTTCTTTGACAAGAGATTTTGACAAATTATGGCCCAGAATTTCAAACAAAGGTCCTGATTTTTCATAGGTTATAAAAACTGACGCATTATCTCTTTGCTAAGACGACACAACTGAAAAAAAAAAATACTGTGTTCAATGTGTTTTAATGAGATCTAGACCAAATACATTGTAACATAAAATCTCAATAATTTTTGTGTGGATTTGGTAACAATTGATTGTGTTGTTAAGTTTGAAAAGAATTGTCAGTGTTATGATGCTTTGCTTGAGTTGCTCCCACAACGTGAACACTGCTTTAGGTTGAGGTGTGCCAAAGAATTGTACCTATGTTTGTGCTAATGAATGCATATAGTCAAATGCAAAGTATACTGGGTGATAAAAGTTGCACAAATTTTCAGAAATAATGTCGCAGTGAATCGGAAAATTATGTGTACCTTTTTTCACCAGACGTAGAATCTGAGGCCCATATGTTAAAATGTAGAATTAGATATATGGTTGGATGAATTGACCATGCGGGTAAAAGGGAAACCAGGACGTCAAGCTGCAATGTCTGTAGAAGGTTTTGTGGTGAAGGGTGCTTTCTTTTGGTTGTACATTTTCAAATATATATTATGCAATTGGAGTTGGATAATTCGCAGCATGTAAAATTTTGGACTTAAAAGTTGTTTTGCATTTGATTGGACAGAAAAGGGATCACATGATATGATTTTGGAACTTTTGATTGGACAATGTTGATCATGGTATGATTTTATAACTTTTGATTGGAAAGATTGATTTTTAACATATTTGGCTAGGTGACTGGTGCCAAAGGTTGCTGGTTCGAGACACGGCCGTTCCGTGGTCACAAAACATAATACAATGTATATTTTCGGGGCTTTGATGCTGATGGACTGACATATGTACAGTCCCCAATCTTGGACATATGTACAGTCCCCAATCTTGGACATATGTACAGTCCCCAATCTTGGACATATGTACAGTCCCCAATCTTGGACAACTATGAATACAGTACTTGTACTGGATCAATAAAGATGAACGGGGCCGTTTTGATTATGGAATTTACACATACCAACATCCATTGAGCCATTCTTTTTAGGAATGGGGATTTGGTGTGGTTGTTATGTGTGTTTCCTGTTTTTGGCTAGGTGATTGGTGCCGATGGTTGCCGGTTCGATACCCGGCGCCTCTGTTCCATGGTCACAAAGCATTATATATGGAGTGCTGGAAAGACCACTCTCAATATTTTGTACATGTTTCATTTACTTTGAAATTCATGCTTGTATCTGAAATATTATACACAATTGTGACCTGTTTCTATGGATATGAATTACTGACAATAAAGAAAAAAGTCTGGAAGAGTGTTTTAGCTTGGTGAGAGGGAAAGTATATCACAGGATCTGTGGTATACAGTATTTTCACGTAGGTGTACTTTCCACTCTCTGGACAGAACAGGAATGAGCCGATAGCTTTCCTCGGCATAGGTTGGGCACTATTGCCCAACCTATGCTGAGGAAAGTTACTTACCTGGGGCAGCAATCACGCAAAGCTTTATGTATAGTTCCGATGGAAAATGTTTTGCATGGTGGTGAAATTGAAGCAGACCACAGCGCAGAAGGGTTAAAATAAAGCCAAGTGCTGCAACAGATCACCTGTGACTGTAGTACATGCTTTGTATTCAGGGTTTGTATCAATCAAAGCACATTATAATAACATCATCTGTAGCCCAGAAGATATGCCTTTCTTTATTAATTAATAAATCGAATGAGTCCAACAGTGAAAGAACTTTACTTTTTAAGTCTGACATAACTTGGATTTTTAAGTAAATGTATATGTGAGTGTTTAATTCCTGTTATGACGAGATGTCACCGTAGTTTGGACTGCATTTAGGGGTGATCTCAGACGGACTGGTTTCCCTTTGAAGTAGAGAGCAAAATAATCACACAAATACAGTATGCATTGCACTCCGCACTAATCACATCTCACACGATCCTACAATTGGCTCAGCAACACAGAAATAATAGTCAATAATGATTATGAAAATAGTACTTTTTTTCTGGTCAGACAGGTAAAATGGAGCATTCTACCTTTAAAGTTATTATCAGATTGTAGGAGAAGTACAAAGTGGTCCAGTGTTGGACCACGCATGGTGAGATGCATTGTATGGCAAACGTCCTATTCTCTTATGCAAATGTCAGTTATTTAAAAGGACAACAGGTATTGCAGGATTTCTGTGTAGTTTTGGCCAAAAGTTTGATTAGGGCTTCAGCATAAGTATCATGGCTTAAGCAGACAGATTTATCAAGGAAAAAAAAAAGGAAAAGAAAGATGGCCGGGTGTTTTTTTAAAGTGTACGATATACATTTAAGCCTGACTAAAACTTAACAGCCAAATGCATTTTTTTGTGTTGCAAGGTGTTGCAATGGGGTTTGTAACATGTGTGTAAAAGGTTTGTGAAAGGTTAACAAAGGGTTTGTTAAAGGTTGACAAAGGGTTTTAAATGGTTGAAACGGTTGCAAACCATTTCGACATTTTAATCAATAAGGTTGAGAATGTGTGTGGAATGGTTGTTAACCATTAGGGAAAGGTTTAGAAGTGTTTAAAAGGGTTTAAATGCTATAAGAGGAAATAGTTTTGAAATGGTTTGGAAAGTGTTAGAAATGGGTTTCAAAAAGGTTTGCCTTTCACTCAAAAGGTTGGAAAAAGGTTGATGCGTGTGGTAACTGTTAAGTTTAACGTGGGCTTAACTGTATGTACATGTTGATTCAATATCATGAAGAAAGTAAAAAGGCAAAAAAAAAGCATGTAGACCACCTTAGAGGGAGTCTGAGTTAACTTGCCTGCATAACCAATGTGTGTCTGTAGACATCAAACTGATCTTAAATCACTGGCAGTGCCATTGTGTATCAAGAGACAAAAAGTCGGTAAAATTGTGCTGTTCGCATGCTGCGAAAAAATTTTCATGCAGCTCAAGCTCTGGCATTGCCAATTTTAAAGTCATTTAAATTGCAGGACTTGCTGCAACGTGCTTAACCGTTTCTCCCTTTAATGGGAACTCATTTAGCAGCTTTTCTTGGGGATTGTTTAATGCTACCCCACCCCCAAGAAAAGCTTTTGACCCTGGGGCCGTTTTTATTTTGATAGCGCTTGTCTATAATTCTCAGTCGACACTGAAATTGATAGAATGGAAATATTGAGGGAGACAGTATTTGGGCTTGTGGCCTGTCTTGGTCAGTTTGGGGGGGAAATGGTTAAGCCTTGGATGCCTGTATATAGTAATGTGCTGTCTATCTAACACGCTGTTTTCAGTCCTGTGTATGTCATGCTGGGTAGGTCTACTTGTCATCATGGGTGAGAGGAGGTCATGGAACGACTTTTTCACATTTTATTTGTTGCTATATGTGTATTGAGGGTATGGGTGTGTGTGTGTGTGTTGTGTCTTGGATATATGTGTATTATGCCAAGTTGTGTGGTGACTGGGTTGTGCAGTATACTAGAGGAAGGATTGTGGACATGACTTTGGTACTTCTGCGTGATATCTGTGTGATGTAAATGACTTGATGGCCAACTTTTTGTGTGAAAACCAAGTTATGGAAGAGAGCATCTGGGTGTGAATGAGATGATTGGGGAAAGAAGTTAAAAATGTTGTAAGCTGGACATGTTCAAAAGATTCAGCTAATAAACTACTGTGTTGTAAAAATATCTAAGACATCTCTCAGATCATCTGCTATCTGGGAGTTTCAAATCAACAGACAACAACCATCATAAGAAATTTCTCTTAGTGTATTTGATCATAATTTATTAACATTTTGTTCAACTTGAGAGTAGATTTGTTAAAGAGCAAAGATGTATGTATTTGCAGCAGTATTGAATGCTCCAGTTTTGAATGTTGTTTGATTTTGAGGAGGTATTTGATTCAATTCACCATAACATGTCATTCAGCTCATAGTTTAGTTTTAATATCACACCAGTAAGTGATTTTCATTATGTTGGACACTGTAATGTCTCTAGTGAACCCACTTGCATGCCAGCATGCGCGTTCTATGAGTATATGCATTTAGCATGAAAAGCATGCCCCATATATACATATGTATGTTTGTCTTTATCTTGCTTTTAGCTAGCTGGTTAATGATTATTCATTTGTGTATATATATATATATATATTCATATATATGCTGCAGTCAATACTCCTTTTTCACTAACCGCAGGCTGTGGGCTAGAAAAGGTAGACATGCTGATTTTGTTTATTTGAACACTTTGTTGTCACAGCAAGCATTTTACCATATTGTGTTCTGATATGGGCCTCTTAATTGTCATTAACACCCATCCACCAAGTCACTTGCAGAGCTGCCAACTTTTACATTTTTATTTAGGGAAGTCTTCTTGTAATTCTCTGTTGCCAACAAGTACCTCTGGATACCAAAATTAAAAACATTCAGAATATCATGAAACTACATTTTCGATATTGATTTTGAGAAAGTGTTTGAGTGATTTTTTTGTTGGGCCGCTCTGCATTTACTAATAAATAAACCTTATTGACAGTTGTGTTGGTGTTATAGAGCTTTGCAAACATTTCTTTTCTCAACGGCGGCAGTAAATTAAGTACAAGGAATTTATTTTAGTTAACACCAGGGAGAGAGAGATTGAGAAATAAGCTGGCCTGTATTGGGGGGGATGTGATAAGGTGCCTTGCTGTTACTGTTCATTGACATGTGGTCAAGGTGTTGTCATGGAAACCTCCTTGTATGCAGAACTTTTTATCAATGATTGTGTATGGAAACTTTGTTTGACAGCAAATCTATAACATATTCTTACACATGTATATTTTATGTTTATATATGTTGTGTTGTTTTGTCCCATGTGTACTTTAATTCCATCAGGACCATAGGAACTTCATTTCTTTAAGATATTTGTAGCATGTTATGTCAGGGACCAAAATTTAGCACCTGTTCTTTTTAAAAAATACTTAGCACAGAATGTTTGGCAGGAACAAAACTTAAAACATTCATAGAACACAGAATTTACTATTTGTGTGATATTGCACAGTTATTATAAACCATAATAAATTAACAGGTTCTTATTTTTCATTTTGTGGATCAGTCCATCTGCATAGTCTTTCAATCATTTATAAAAGGGGAACTTAATGTGCATCAAAAGTTTGCTACATGTTTATTATAAAACATCTGGCTTTTGCTGTTGTTTTTGGCAATTGTACTAAATGTTTTGAATATCCCCTCCGGAAGAATATTCGTCTCCAACATACCTTACTGTAGAATGCAATGCTTTTCAAACTTGGATGTTTTGTCCCATATCACTTGATACGGTGGATATTAACACATTTCTTTGACCAGTTCCATATAAACATTTTCCTCATCTTGCCCAGAAGGCTGTTGAACTGTAGCATGTTCAATTAATTTTCAAAATAATTACTTCTGGTCCTTTTGCCAGCATGTCAAAGTATACTTGTGGGGAACTTCGAAGTATGTACAAAAATTACTTTTAACAAAAAAAGAAGGAAAAAAAACATACCGTGAGCATGGATTAAGAGAGAAAATCTAAAGCATGAGGAATAAATGCAAAAAACCCCTAAGAAATGAAGGCGTGCAATATTTGTAAGAAATTGTGGCAATCACTGTTGGTACCAACAAAGGTAAATTATAAATTCAGTTTCTGTAAAAAATAAAATGGAGTAGACTGCAAAACTGAAGAGACGTTAGAAGCTTGTACGCAACACAAAATAATATATGTGCCTTTAATGAAGTTGATACAACCATGGAGACTATATATAACGACAATGTTTGGGCCATGATATTTCAAAGCAGGTGCACTGTTGTAATTATATGTACATATAAAACTTAACAACCGCTTTAAAGTTTGATAAATGATAACATTTGTTCCTTGACAGCATATTATAGGTAATAAAATTGGTGGTTGCACAAAAAGTCACTGGGTTTGGAGTGCAATTGACTCACGTAATTCAGATTGTGTGTGTCTTAAACATGATAAATGTATGCTTGTGTATTTTTGATTTCACATGTCAAGTGCAGGTTTGTTGATGCAACGGAAATTACAAAGATCGCTAACGTAGAATGTCGACTATTTTCAGCACCACAAGGACACAGCATCCCGGCACATTTGACTCAGACACCCACTGGTTATGATATTGCATACACTGCACCGGTTGTCGGTAGGTACTTTATGGACCTTTCTTCCATTGCTGATTTTGAATACTATTTCCTAACCATATATTGCCTCCAGTTTATTCAAGTGAGTTGACCTGGTTTGTGCCGGTAAATCATATAATCAGATTTCTGGAGTATCCTTAATGCTCTTTGAAGATCTAAAATACAATGTCCACAACAGTGGCATTGATTTCTTCATCATGACAGAAGGCATATTCTATTGATTGCCTCACAAAGGCTAATTTGAGAGATATGATCTTTTAATTGCCACACCATGGATGATTTTTAAGATTTTCTTGACTGCCTCATCAAGGCAAATTTGGCAGACTGATTCTATCTGTGGCTAATTTGGCAAACTAATCCTATTAATTGCCTCACCAAGAAAACTTTGGCGGACTGATTCTATCAATTGCCTCACCATAGAAAATTTGGCAGACTGATCCTATCTAGCAAATTTGGCAGACTTACTCTATTGATTGCCTCACCAAGACAAGTTAGGCAGACTGATTATATCTATGACAAACTTATCAGACTGATTCTGTTAATTGCTTCACCAAGGTAAATTTGGCAGACTGATTCTATTAATTGCCTCACCAAGACAAATTTGGCAGAATGATTCCATTAACTATCTCACCAAGACAAATTTGGCAGAGTGATTCTCTTGATTGCCTTTCCAAGACAAATTTGGAAGACTAATTCTATCAATTGCCCGACCAAGACAAATTCCACAGACGGATTCAATTGATTTTGTTACCTAAGCAAACTTGTAAGATGGATTTCGTCCTTTTTTATGGCAGGTTTGTACAGAGTGGACATGGATTATGCCACCATGCCGATACCTGGCAGTCCATTCTCTGTCAAAGCATACGACCCTAGTAAAGTAATAGTGTCTACTGTCCAAGATGGCATTGTCGGAAAGCAGTCTTCCTTCACTGGTAAATATAAGTTTCTCATATTCAATTCATTGATTTCAGGGAAACCAGCCTGTGTTAATTTCAGATTTGAATTGTACATGTATTGGCTCATAGAAGGGTGTAACAAGTGTTTGTACACCAATCCATGATGAAATATACAGGCATGTGAGATGTCAGATATTGAGCCGATTTCAACAGAATTGATAATATTTCCTTCACGTTTCATATTATTTCAGCTTTATTGAACCTCAGTTTTTCTTTCATCAGATGTTTTTTCTTACTGGCCAATCACATGCCTGAACACTGACAAATCCATTCATGGGTAATAGAAAACACTTGTGCATTATGGCAAGAATATAGTTGTAGCAGTTACATGTGCTGCAATGTGTAGAAGATACAATTTAGGAACGATTCATCCTTTCCCCTGGCGTACAAACTGTATAATGTCAACAGTGGGGTAAATGGTGTACGTCTTTAGTGTACAAACAATATGATACGGGTATTGGCAATGGGATACATACCTTCTAGATTTGATTATGTAATAAAATGATCATACAGGAATCTTTGCCGTCGTCACTTGACTCAAGGAAAAAGGACTGAAAACACTTTTGACAGTCACTGATGCTTGTTGATTTGAAATAAAAGTCAGAAAGGGCAGCTTCATTGTCCAAGTTTTCATTTTTAAATACAATGTACAGTAAAGAACTCTTTTTTTTTTTTTTTTTTGTGGGGGGGGGGGGGGGGGCTACACACAAAGACTAATAATATGGACTCTTTAAAGTAATTTAAACAGTGAAGGATGCCAGATGTGTTTGCATGTTATATATTGCCGTGTGGTTTACCAGGGGTCAAGAAGGGGGTAGAATTGTGTAGATGCCTTTTTGAAGGACCGGTCTCAATGGAAGACCAGGCACCCTTTCATGATACTGTAAATTGCTTAATTTCAGCATGTTTAAGTTTTCTTGGTTTTTTATTTTTGACATTTCACTCTAGTTTTAATTTCACTGTTTTGGATATAATTCCTATTCAAACAATGTTAAAATACTGTTTCACTGTGTTTTTATGTGACGGTTAATATGTGGCATCAGCAAAATACGCGAACATTAGAATACAACCAAAATAAAGCAATTTACAGTACTTTGCTGGGTATGTTTCATATTATTTTTACACCCATGGACAACCACCTGTCTCAAGAGACCATGACCTGGTCATCATTACAGGTCCTCTTTCAAAAGACCTTTCTCTGGCCTTTCAACAGTGTGACGGGATGTTTTAGTAGTTTTTGGATTTCATAAGTCAGATAGGATTCAGGAGGAAATGGTTGACTGTGGATGTGCTGACAGTTTTGGAAGTGGGATGCTGGTTGGAAACAGCTAAAGCAAATATGTACATCAGGACAAGCATTAATTGACTACATTGTAATTGGGGGCTGTATGTATTAGGAAGGCATTGTGTTAATTGATGTATGAGTATATTCTATCATAGTAAATGTAGGTGACTAATTTTGTTGTGGCATTATTGCAAACCATGTATAGTGTTAGAGCTCACCCCAGTTTGCCGTGATGAGTTCCCTTGTCAAACCAGTGGTAGGCCCTTGCTGCTTCCATGCTGCCATATTATATACACTTGTTGTCTGCACTGAGGCACAGTCAATAGTAGATGGCGCCACAAATTATAACACCTGACAAAGAAAATAGAAGATTAATGCCAATTGGTTCCATTTCCGGTCATGGCACAATAATTTATTCAGGACCTTGTCATGCTGGCCAATCACTGTGGAGATCTTCCACTATCTTTGCAACAACGTTTGAACCTTGAAAGGTAACATTCTGTGTAAAATCAGAATGTTTCGTACGATAGCCTGCATGGCAGCCAAGCAAAGTGAGGGTTGGACTTTTGGCTGACGATGCCCTTCCGTGGAGAGATCAGCCCTCACGGGATCGTTAAACTAACGATCATCTCTCACTCAAATTGCCTAAAAGCAGCCAGATGTAACTTGTGGTCTGCCTTTTATTGTTTTTACTCAAATTTGTTGTTGTTAACAAACATGTTTCTTGAGTTCTGTCTGTAAGACCATTCATGATGGCATGCCCTAGATCAACAGCTTTCCTTGGCATGGATTGGGTACAGTGTGCCCAACCCATGCCAAGGAAAGCTGTTGACTCAGTCATACTGTGACCAGGAATGGGTTGAGAAGCTTTTAACCAGCCCCAAAGTGGTCTGTATGATGGCCCTGTCTTGAGAGACCACCTTCTTACCATACATGTAATGTGTATAGTACTTTTCAGGTTTTTAGTCCCCCACTAGGGACAGTAGGTTTACACTGTGTCCCTCCATCCGTCTTTCTGGCAAAGCTTGTGCAGGCTGCATTTTTTATACTGTAACACCTACATCTATCAAATATTGGTGGGTGGATTACAACATCATGGGGTATGGGTGTGCCACACACCAAAATTGGGTCACTGTGCCCATGACCAGCTTTGACCCCCCCCCCCCCCCCGAAGATTTAGCTTGTTTGGGCTGTATTTCCTATACCATAACACCCACAGCTACCAAATTTGATGTGAGGATGCTCATAGGCTAGGGGTGTGTTGTGCACCAAAATTGAGTCACTGTGACCTTTGACCTTGACCATTAACCCCTTGAAGTTCTAACTTGTTCAAACAATGTTTCGTACATGTATACCATAACACAAACAGCTACCAAATTTTGTGTGTGGACACTTCATAGGATAGGAGTGTGTCACACACCAAAATTGGGGTCACTGTGACCTTGACCTTTGACCCTCATAAAGATTTAGCTTGTCTGGGCTATATTTCCCATACCACAACACTTATAGGTACCAAATTGAGTGTGTAGAGAATTCATAGAATGGGGGTGTGTCATATACCAAAATTGGGTCACTGTGACCTTTAACCTCCTTAAAGTTTAAGCTTGTCTGGGCCATATTTCATGTACCATCACACCCACAGCTACCAAATTTGGTGGGCAGATACCTTATGGGGTAGGGGTGTGTCATGCACCAAAATTGGGTCACTGTGACCTTAACCTTGACCTAGTTTTGGTAAGTTTTTTCAGTAGATATCACACATAAACAAACTTCATACTAGTGTATACTGCCCATGATAGACCACCTATATTGAGATATCACAATTTGGTCAGGTGGTCTTTGAAGACAGGTTTCACGGTAAAGTGGTCCCTGTCTCTAGAGACCACTCCAATGGAACCAGCTGTCTTCAAAGGCCACCTATTCAAGATACTGTGCTCAATAGTTTTCACGTTATTTATACGTCCCGCGAGAGACCCCTGTCATGAGACACGACAATTTGTTTATCCCTCATGGCTGTCTTTCAATTCAGGTTTGCCTATAATAAGCCCAGCAGCCATCTCAGCTGAGCATGCTCAGTGAGGCATGTTCCTTTAATTTAGTCACAAGCCGTTCAAAATAAACTTCACCCACGAAACATAGACATGAACACAGGTGAACATAAAGTATTAAAAAGTGTTGTTAGAGATCACAGCGTAATTCTTAAGAATGTGACCAGGAATAGGCAAGTAGCATATTCGTAAGAATTCTGGCAATGTTTTATCCTATTAAGGCTATACTGTGTTAATTGTATTTGTGTCTTTTTGCCCAGAACCACTTCCTAGCAGTCAATATCCTATTCCGCAGTTCGAACTCTTTACTCTCCATAAGCTAACCTGTCCCTGTCTAACCTGTATACATATGGAATTACTATTGTCTATATTGCACACGTTCCTCTGTAAAATTTTGACATAGGCTGTATCAGCCCAAATAAATTAAAGGGTCTTCAGCGGGTAACTACTCAACATGTTTCGGAGCCTTTTACCCGTACATGTCTCTCTGAGTAGCGGCTCCTTGTCTAAGCTAAATATTCAGCAAAGACAACCCACATAATAAAGAATAAATAGGAACGTGGCAAATGATGAATTAGCTAAATACGTGAAGTTTTGCTTATAAATGCAGAGCTTCGTTATGAAAGAAGAACCCCTGTCAAACAAACCATAATTACTAAATTTGTATAGTACAGGTTCTGATAAGAACAATTTGACTTACCCCTGAACCAATATGTACCCTTTCTGGCTGGACAGTTTATCCCAGTTAAACCACCCGCCAGTGTATAACTGAAGTGGAAACAAGCTGGGGCCTTATATTCAGTCCCAGTGATAGTAAAATAAACAGTTGCAACTAGACCACCTGTACAAACCAAGGGAAATCCCAACAAGGACTGTAACAATGGACATCCTGCACCAGAAATGTAAAACAAACTCTGTGATGACTCTGTGATTACTCAATGTCAAGTCCTTGCTTCACTGATAGTAATCCCTATTACTAGCATTACTTTATCTGCTGTAACAGTACACAGTGTAGGGAGTTGACAGTGAATCTGACCAGCCTGGGGCCTACGAACACAAAACCAATGTACATGTATGTACTCTGCTCCCATTAACCACTGCTTGCTCCTCATTGGTGTATGTACACGTAGTGTCAGGCAAGCCGCTATCTCAGCACAGCCTAGGCACAGGCTAATCTTAATATAGCCGTCAACCTAGTCGGAGAATCTGATAAAACAGCAAAGCTTGATTTTGGTTACCATGGAAACATAAGTTAAACGGGGAAAGGTCACTTCCTGTATTGAACAACCACTGACCTAGATTAGCCTGTGCCTAGGCTGTGCTGAGATAGCGGCTTGCCTGACACTACGTGTACATACACCAATGAGGAGCAAGCAGTGGTTAATGGGAGCAGAGTACATACATGTACATTGGTTTTGTGTTCGTAGGCCCCAGGCTGGTCAGATTCACTGTCAACTCCCTACACTGTGTACTGTTACAGCAGATAAAGTAATGCTAGTAATAGGGATTACTATCAGTGAAGCAAGGACTTGACATTGAGTAATGTGGCAAAACTGGAAGAGATTTTATGAAAATTCAATGTTTTGGGCAAATATTGACTGTTAGGGTTTTGTGGCAGCTAACAGTACTTCAGCAGGAGTTTAACCTTCGAATTAAAGACTCCACAAAAAAGTGTCCATTTTCCTTGGAGTCAAGAATTTACTGGGCCAAATGTTTTCTTTAGTTGAGTGTTAATCAACAATGACCCAAAACGCAGCTGGCAGAATAAGATATTGGAGATCAGCTTGAATAGATCAAGTTGATTTGTGAGTTAACCTAATGTAGCAGTAACAGTGTACCCGGAGATCAACTGGTAAATTGGAGTTAATTTTAATTTCATTTTCCAGTAGGGTGGTAGGTGCCTTGATCAGTGGCTGTGGCCAGCATGACATGCAGGAGGACCTGGCGGGGAAAATTAAAGATTAAAAACAGACATTTTGAACATTGACTTTAGGCCTGATGACCATTGAATAAAAACTCTCTGAATGACCAGTTCGAGTACTATTTACATAACAATTGAGGTATTATCTGCTCCACGTCGTCCTATGGTAAAAGAAACACACAGCTGAATTAGTCTGCATAGGGGCAAAATTGTGGGTAGATCCGCAAGAAAAATGTAACCCGTAAGGAATGAAGTTTATGGCAATGAGTAGCCAAAACTAGTCAGTAACCCTGGGGTATGTGTGTGTTGACAGGACAGCCAGTGGCCTATAAAAGGCATTATGTACTTCTTTTCACTGCCTGTAGTAGAACCAGTTTTGGTCACAATACTGGTACTGTGTAGGTGTGATAAACGCCGGCAAGCACACTGCAGTGAAGGGTAATAACAGCTGGGTACAGGATTTATATTTCCAAAGGGGGAAGTGTACCATTAACCCTTTCCCCCTCAAACCGGCCAAAACCGGCTGGTGGTCAGATGTCGTCTGCTTCAGTGTTTTCAACTAATTTCAACAATTATGGGAAAAAAATTGACTGAGAAATGTAGATGAGACATATCAAGATCACATGCCCCAGGTCAACAGCTTTCCTTGGCATGGGTTGGCCACTTAGTGCCCAACCCATGCCAAGGAAAGCTGTTGACTCAGTCTTAATTCAAGGGGGAAAGGGTTAAAATGACACTGTAATGTGGCTGTTTTCCCACAATGACAAATATTGCGCTACATCGGCCAACTTCAATGGACAGACATTTGTATTTGTGGGATTTTCATTTTCCGCTTGTGGTGAATGATAGGGGGTTGGTTGTCGCAGGGTGTGAGCCTTTACCGTCAACTCTGTGATTGGGGTTCAATTCCCTAGGGCTGAAATACTGTGTCAAACGTTGAATCAACTTAGATTAAAATTCTGCCCTTCTTGTCTGGCTAGGTTTCCAAAACAGCTGCTTATACAGAGCCTTGCAGCTGTTCTTCCGACATTAAGCAAGTTAAGTTCTTGGAAATGGTTGGTCTTAGGCCCACTGGGCTACATTAGAGACCAGAGTCAGACACCCAACAGGTAGCCTGGCATAAAGAACAAAGTGATAAATTTCCCAGAAATGAAAGTGATAGTCAACCGTTTTGAGTCAGGATAGACATTACTTTCGGGCACAAGATGCCAGCTAGCCATACAGTTACAGATCTCTAATCATCCATCTTTTCCTTGCGGGCCTCGGAACCAACTTCCTTGCCTAATATATTGTCCGTCTTTCTGTTACTGATAATAAAAACCCAAAGGAAATTTAAGTGGGATTGAATCATTAGTGCTCAATGAAATTCCTCATGAAATGAGCTTTTATATCATTACCAATACACCTGGCATTTCATTTTGCATCTTTACTTTTGTGTCAGTCTGCTAAAGTTTCCCCTTCATAAGCTCTCGCATCATGTATAATTCTCCTGTACTGACAGATCAAAGAGAATGTTGTCAAATCTATTTGAGGTTTAATGGGGCATATATCAAATCCACTCTTATGCATGGTAGCAGCACATGTTCCCTTTGTCACATGACATTTTCAAGCAGAGAGTGAAGCAGGTTTTGTTTATCCCCCAGATGTCACCACCTGCAACAGGTGGAGGGGTAAAGCTAACCTGTAGTGTCAGCTGTAAGTGACATTGTGCAGTCACCTGTCATGTCCTGTGGGTAGTTCATACAAAAAGTAGTCTGTGGTCCTGTCCCTCTTGTTTTAACCCTTTCGCCCTTAAACCGGCCAAAACCGGCTGGTGGTCAAATGTTGTCTGCTTCAGTGGTTTCAGCTAATTTCAACAGCAATGAAAAACAATTTGACTGAGAATTGAAGATGAGACCTATCAAGACAACATGACCCAGGTCAACAACTTTCCTCAGAATGGGTTGGGCACTTATGTGCCCAACCCATGCTGAGGAAAGTTGTTGACTGGGTCTTAATTCAAGGGGGAAAGGGTTAACACAACTCTACGAGCATTTTCATGCTGTTCTTATCCATGCAGGCCATGGTGTGTTGTGAACTGGAGACAGTCATTAAATTGATCTGCAGACTTGCTTTTACATTGCAAATTTCAATTAGAGATTGTTCCTCTGTCACTGTATGTTACCATCTAAATTGTTGAGTCTCAGTTAATGCAGTTTTATTGAGTAACCGGGGTGTGGTTGGTGTTTGGCTTGCTAAAGATTGGTTGAAACTTATTTGCTTCAAGCCAATACGGAGATAAGCACAGAGGAATGACTTAATGATTGTTAGGGAGGGCGTGGCAGCCCCATGCAGGGGTATTGATCTTGGTTACAAATACATAACAGCAACAGGGCATCTAGCATTGGGTCTGTTGTGTCGATGCACGGGGTCTCAACTCCCCAATTTGCAATGTAAGATTTGGTTGAGAATTCTTTGCTTTTCAGAAATTTAACCCTTTGTTTACTGAGTTAAAACTGAGTCAGTAGCTTTCTTTGGCATGGAACCCCAACCCATGCCAAGGAAAGCTGTTGACCTGGGTTATGTTACCTTGATAGGTCTCACAAACAATTCTTATCACTCAAAGTATTTTTAAGTACTGTTGAAATTAGTCAAAAACACTGAAACAGACGACATTTGACCAACAATCAGTTTTGGTCAGTTTAAGGGGGAAGGGTTGAAAAAAGAAAAAGAGTTTGGCAGAAAAAGGGGACAGTCTGCAAAGTGTCTGTTGTTGTAATATTGTTTTGAGAACTGACAAACGATAATTGCTGGAAAAAACAAGATGGAGGGATGAGAAAGCCCTAAAAGTTGGCCAATGAATGACACAGGTATCCTTTCAGCCTTGGGATTCTCATCAATACCGATTTGTGGTACAAAAGGAAGAGATTTAACGCACAAAAAGACAAAAAAGGTGTGGCTTAGTATTAGCAAAAAACAAGTGGCCCACAGCGTTCATGATTAAGTAGGTGTGTATACAACTACATGTATCAAAAATGTTTTTTTTTTTTAATTTAATTTTATTTTATTTTATTTTGTTTTATTTTATTTTTTTTCTATTTTATTTTATTTTATTTTATTTTTTTTTTTTTTGAAAAATTGTTTCTGGAGGGGATGGGAGGATGGGTATCGCATCCTGTTTTTGGGTTGTTCCATCAGTGGGTCATTCCGTCTGCCCACCATTCATTCGTGAACAGGATATCGAAAGACTAACTGGTCACCTGAACTCTGAACCTCAAATTTACCTCATTTGTACATTGACTCCATTTCTTGACTTGGTTAGATTTTGGTGCCATTTGATGTCAATTTGCTTTACATTGGAGGGCCTGTAGTTTTCAAAATGAAATGTACAGTTTGATAAAGTATCGAATTATGTATTGCAGTGGCCAATCACAGCTTCTGTTTGTGCCATAGTAAAGTGCTGTACATGTCCTTTGTGCCTTAGCAAATTGCTGCACATGTCCTTTGCATGCAAAGCGTCCTGAGGAAAGCTGTTGACTCAATTTTAAATCAATGCTCAAGGGTTAGTTAGTGACAGTTCACTGTGGGGGGGAAAATAGCTTCATGGTGGATTTCACTTGGTCGATTTGTACTTGGTCATTCAAGCTAGGTGTCAACTTATGTTTTAGAAAAGATATTTTGATTATATTTATGTATGTGGGCTACATTTTTAAGTAGGCTTATCAACAAAGGAACATCATATTCGCTTTATTCCGTAATGTATCAACTCAGGATGATTGTATTGGAAATGCAAACATTTGCTGCCAGCTAGCAGAATGACTTGTCCGGGGATTAATGGCACAGAAACAAGTCTTGCGCTGGTTCCCAACTGATGACCCGATTTTATATAAAGGCTAATAAAGCGTGAAACCTTCTTTTTATATTTCAAATTTCATGAATACTGTTCCTTTCGCTAGTTAATTTGCTATAATGATTTAGAACTATGCAGTTTTTATGGTATGGAATAGGACTTTGCTCTTAGAATATCGGCCTTGATAGTGTTCAAATGGTATTTGGGCTTTAAAGTACAGATTAGGGTTTGTTAAGTTTCTGTTTATATTGTATTATTGTACATGTAGATTTGTGTACCCAGTATTTACATTATAAACGTGTCAACACACACGCAAAAAAAAAGAAACCAAACCTCACCCTGTGGTGTCCACTCCTCTGTGCCAAGTGACAAGCTGTTCACTGTCTCTGGAAGCACGCGGGAGAGTGATAGTCACTCAGACAGGCTGGAGAGAGGAGCCTGGCTGTGGAAGTTATGCCATGTTTCGACATATATTCAGCTCAGCCAAAAAACTCCACATGCGAGGACCATGCAACCTACATGCACCTAATTCTTTGACGCTTTTCTGTCTTGTGAATTCGCCAAATTGAATTGGGGGGGGGGGGGGGGGGGAGCAGGGGATTTTAATTTCAGTTGCATGAACATGGTGGCCCTTTAACACATTTTTACCAGTGAAATATTTTCTTTGCCTTTTAAATTTCATAACCAAATATGAAAAATAAAAAGGAACTATTGGATTATGGATTAATAGTTCAATAAAGTTAATCCTGTTTGTGGTGTATACATCTAAGCACCCCAAGGCTTGTGGTCTTTCTTGTGACATTTCAGTCGGGAAGGGGGTCAAGAACGTCACATCAAAAATCCCTTGAGCTGTCTGTCATTTGCAATGGAATAAGGGCTAAGTTGTTGGCAGACACAGTAGGCGACACATGTAATTTAAAAGCAGTTTTCATGGTGTTAAGATGCTGATAAGCTTATTAAAAGAATAACCGCTCGGGAACCCTCAGAATGATGTAAGCAGATTGTCGAAAGATGTACTTGCTCCTTTATGTGGCTATAAAGGGCTAGAAAAAATGAAAGATGTCCCCATTGATGGGTTGTAAGTACCATGCTTGGTCGGGCCAATTAAGTGGGTCACGCTCGAGCGGGCCAGGGTTGTGCCCATTGGCCCATTCTTGTGAATGTCTTGGGTGAGGCCTGTGGAGCTTGCATTCTTTGGGTCTTATGCTCTGTTGAATACCAGGTCAAACCACGTATGCCACACATAAACTGTTTGTAGCTAAGGTGTAGTCTTGCTGACATTTCAAATGGTCTCCTAAGACATGAGGCTGGATCACACTTAAGAGTAACTGGACAAGTCTGTGGGCCTTATGCCCAGAGAGCCATTGAAATGGCTGAGGGGTCGAGGGTCAGGAGATTTCGTGGAACATTCAGCAAGTTGTTTGCGAAAACGGACATCCCTTTAATGGTGGGTCAGCCAGGGGAGACGGTCAAGAACAAGAATATCGTGTATGTTAGCAGTAAAACTGGCAGCTGGAAGAAACGGGTTAAACCTTCAGACAAAGCAGAGCAAAAGGAATCAGGGAGTCCCACGAGACTGGAATATTTCTTTGATCAAAATGGAGTGCAAAATCAATTAGTGCAAAATGGAACTTTAACGGGTGATACTAACACACAGCAGATGCCAAAAAGACCAAAGTCACCGCGGCTTCAGCGGAAAACAAAAAAGGAAGCAACTTGGCGGAATTATGTATATATCAACGAAAATCAATTCTCGGAAGAAAGTGCAACAACTACATCAAACATAAATGGGATAGCAAAGAACCAAACAGCAGTGAATGAACCTATTGTGGAATCTAAAGTTGAACATAAATCCACACTGTCTATAGTAAATGAACCCAAAGTGCAATCTAAATTTGAAGAAAAGCCCACAATTGTAAATGAAACAATCATGGAATCTAAATTGGAAAATTGTGCGATTTCAGTTGACCCCAGTGAAGCCGGAGAAGGCAACATGGAGATTGCAATTGCTGCAGGTGGTCGAAATATTCCGAACCATGTGCGGCAAGTTGGACAAGGCAAGTTTGAGGTGTCCTATACCCCCGTGGAGAGTGGGAGCCACTTAGCCACAGTGACCTTCAATGGAGATGCAGTGCCTGGTAAGATTTTTTAACTTTTGTTATTCATTTGCCTGCATAGCAGAGCTTCTGATAAGTAAGTACAAAAGCATACATTCACACATGTATGTTTTACATGTCTTGCAAAACAGCCAAGAACGTTATTTTGATAAAACTTCCAGTGAGGGAAGACACCAGTTCCAGGTGAAAATTCATACGAATTGCCAGTTGCTGAGGACTGCAGTTAAGTATGATAATTATGCAATATGTAGTCTTGTGTTGCAGGGATATATAAGTGTTCATTATGAATTACTGAAGATTCTTATATAGTGTTGCCTATATAACATTGTCCCCCATCAGATACTGCTTTGTTATTTTGTAGGGTACGATGTAACACTGTATTATCTCAAGTTAGATCATTAATTCAGGCTTGAGGTATTTTTTTCTTGAAGGTTAAATTCTGAGATTGCTATGTCTGTCAGCTCCCAATGAATAGAATCGCTAGCTTTTTGGTTCTCATCAGAGTGGCTAGGAAGGATTTGATTGTTTCACAGCCAATTTTGAACTGAGTCAACAACTTTCCTTGGCACAATGCAACCAAAGTGTGGCCAGGAAACTTGTTGACCCAGACCCGGCATATGGTCACTGCAACTACAGGCATGCTGATACTGGACTGAAGTCACTTTACAGACAATATGAATCTAGTATCATAAAGTCACCTCAGAGCACATCTACTCTTCTTAAAAGTTGCTACAAAAGAGAACGAAGGCGAGGATTTAGTGGCATGAATGCAGACAACTTTCCCCAGTTGTTGGTGTTATGCCATCATGAGTAAAACTGTGGATTCACCATTGTACATCAAAGCTGAGTATATGTAAATAAGACCATAGCTAATGTGTTAGAGGCCCCTGTTGGGCTTTAAACAACTTTGCTGCAAGCTCCTGAAAAGCTAAGAGCAAAGAATATTTCACAGTGCAGAACAGATAGAAAAAAACAAAAGGAAAAAAGCATTGACATGAGAAAAAAATATTGGGCAGGTACATGTATTTTACCCTCCAGTAACCACAGTTTGACATTTTTTTTCTTTATATATAAATATGTGTGTGTCGATACATGTATACATTTTACGTACGTACATACATACATACATACATTGTGTGTGTGTGTCTGTCTCTCTCTCTCTCTCTCTCTCTCTCTCTCTCTCTCTCTCTCTCTCTCTCTCTCTCTCTCTCTCTCTCTATATATATATATATATATATATATATTTATATATATATATTATATACATATCCACATATACATGTTATATATATGCACATGTATACATGCATTGAGAGACACACATAATGTGTGTATGTGTGTGTTATGTGTGTGTATGTATGTATATATATATATATATATCGAAAGTCAGTGACTGTGTATGGCCTTTTTGGATGGGTCAACATTATGGTTAAATTTAGCACAGGGTCACAGCTATGCTGTCAAACCTATGTATCCGTGCCAACATCTTGCTAAATTTTGGCTATGAAATACAAAAAAATCCCCGGGATTTACATAAGCTTATTCACAAAATAAACAAAAAGGTAGGAAAATTTCAGATAATAATAGAAATCTAGAAGTCAATGTTTGCATTGACATACCAGGCCTCAAAGGTTTTATTTGGAAATATGCCAACACTTGAAAATAGAAGAATCAACCTGGTGAGGGTAACCCAGCATGCATCTGTTCATTCATCTGAAAACTGGGGACCTGAACATATATGTATTTGTTTGTATTGTCAGGGTGGTGGTAAAAGTGCACTTGCACTTGTACACATTGTTGAGCTTGCTTTGGTTCCTGTATTTATATGCATTAATCTGTTTTTAGACTTGTCACCTCAAAAAATGTACAACAAAATTAACCCTTTCCCCCTTGAATTAAAACTGAGTCAACAGCTCTCCTAGGCATGGGTTGGGCACTAAGTGCCCAACCCATGCCTAGGAGAGCTCTTGACCTGGGACATATGTGATCTTGACAGGTCTCATCTACAATTCTCAGTCAAATTGTTTTTCATTACTGTTGAAATTAGTTGAAAACACCGAAGCAGATGACATTTGATCACCAGCTGGTTTTGGCCGGTTTAAGGGGGAAAGGGTTAATGGCCCATGCATCATGTGTGTGGGGTGTTAGGTGATTGCATCTGTCAGAATATCCATTGACTGGGATGTGAGTGTCTGATTAATCTGGTTTGATTAATATTATAACCGTATAATGTGATTTTGGACTTGTCGGCCCAGTGATTCAGATGCTGGCAGGTAGGTCCATTGGTTTGTTGTCACAGTAAACACATGGACTTGTACCTTACGTAGATTAGACATTTGTCACTTGATCCATGAAAATTGCCAGCTTCTCACCTTTCTCATTCACGTCAGAGCCATGCCAAAGAAATACAGAAGATTTCATTGTTTGCTCTATTTATTTATTTATTTTTGTGGAACGAATTTGCTCTTGGTCACATTTGGTAATTGGAAGAGAAAAGAATTTTGAATATTTTAATAATAAGAAAAAAAATAGATTAGAAACAGAGTAGAAACAAGTCATGTGCATGAACTTGAAAACTGTAATTTATGCAACAAAACAAAAACAAACAAACGCAAAACTAATAGGAAAATTGAAAAATCACAGAGAACCACGCCAGCAACTCAACAATGCATATGCACCTGAGGAATGCTCAGCATGTACTTGGCGTTCCTTGTTAGGAATGAATACTTGGAAGTAAACTGACTGGATGCATGTGCACAGAGTCCATTGATGTCCATTGTTCTTCACATTTACATTTTCCTTTGAGACTGCTATGGCGAGTAAGAGAAATATGTATGACCGGCTGACACTGATGACTTTTTTTCTATTCCATCATTGTTGTCTTGAATCTTTTACTTGTCAAACTGAAAAAAAAAATCTCAACATCATGAATATCTTATGCTTTCAGCGTAATGTGAACTATTCAATGAAAACTGTAACAAAAATGTTGCCATGGTTACATAATTGACAATTTTATTCTTTGTCAAGCAGTCAGCGGTTGGATTATAATTATTTTACTTGAGTCTTTTCATCTAGAACCACTTCCTAGTTGTTCTTACCCTATTTCGTAGTTCAACTCTATACTCTCCATAAGCTAAGCTGACACTTTGTAATCGTTATAGATATGAAAGTACAGTTGTACATTATGATCATGATAATACAAGTCATAACTGTTTGAACTCTTTCAGTGCCAATCACATCTAAAGTCTCTCTACTTAAGGCAAACTGGTCTAAATTATCATTAGGATCCCAGATTGGTGTTCCTTGTGAAAAGACCTGTATAGTACCAGAGAGAATATTCCAGGTCAACAGCTTTTTTCGGCACGCATTGGGCACATTGTGCCCAGTGGGCACCAAGAAATGCTGTTGCCGCAGTCCAAAATTTTGCACTGAAAGGGTTAATTGTTACAACTTAATTATTTTACTTGAGTCTTTTCATCTAGAACCACTTCCTAGTTGTTCTTACCCTATTTCGTAGTTCAACTCTATACTCTCCATAAGCTAACCTGACACTTTGTAATCTGTATAGATATGAAAGTACAGTTGTACATTATGATCATGATAATACAAGTCATAACTGTTTGAACTCTTTCAGTGCCAATCACATCTAAAGTCTCTCTACTTAAGTCAAACTGGTCTAAATTATCATTAGGATCCCAGATTGGTGTTCCTTGTGAAAAGACCTGTATAGTACCAGAGAGAATATTCCAGGTCAACAGCTTTTTTCGGCACGCATTGGGCACATTGTGCCCAGTGGGCACCAAGAAATGCTGTTGCCGCAGTCCAAAATTTTGCACTGAAAGGGTTAATTGTTACAACGGAAAATGTTTAATTTACATCCACATGAAAAAGGGAAAAGGTGAAAGTTTTTCTTGCCAAAGTGAGGCATTCGTATCTAACACACTATAAGGTACCAACCAGAAACTTGAGAAAGTTAACCCTTTCCATGGTCAGCAACTTTCCTTGACAGCGGTTGACAGAAACGTGCCCACATCATTAGGAAAGCTGTTGACCTGGGGCAATGCTATCACAACAAGATTAACTACAACTCTGGTAAAAACATTGAGATATTTTTGTGGGATTTGAACAAGAAAAGGTGAAACAAGCTCTAATTTGATTAATCTGTGGTAGGCCTTGTTTTACCCCCCCCCCCCTCCCCATTAAGAACTTGCCATAAAACAACTCCCATATTCAAATTCATACACACCAAGAACTTGCTAAGTGTAATTTGTACTGCACATATACAGCTGTATTGACTAAATATACGTGTAAGGAGAATTCATCCTTTTTCTGCTGGTGTACAAAAATGAAAATAAAGGCACAATGAAATTGTGTTCTAATATAGCTTTAATTAGCATTATGTTTGCAATGGTGACTTCAGCCAAATGCCCGAAATGCAAAAATCCATGAAAATTTATACGTGTACATGATGTACATGAAAATAAGTATGTTTACCGTAAACAAAAAAAAAAATGTTTACAAGGACGTGAATTGAAAAATGTAGGAGACACTGTTTGACATCAGCAGCTTCTCTTTGGGGGGATGAAGGGGGAATTTTAATGCAGAATGAATTCCACTGGCTGTTGTCTACTGAAAGTAACATGAAACTCTTTGTCCATTTGCCAAGTTGGACCACAGACACACAAATTTGTGGCGTGTGACATATCTCACCAAAGTTTTTAAACTTGTTTTCTAGACTGCTTTTGGCCACTTTCCATTTGCCAGAAACACCATAAGGAGAAATTTGGACCTGGACACAGGGACTATAGTAATATTGCCCACGTATGCTTTTGTCTGGATGTGAAAAAAAAAAATTGATTTTCATACACTGGCATAAAAAATGGTCAAGCAAGACAGCAATGAACAGTGCATGCCAATAATGATGCCGCCCGACCATCATATATTTTTCACTTTTGATGTTGGCGTTTTTTGATGCATTTTATGGCAAGAAAGTGGAGACAGGTTACAGCACTGACTTAGATTATATAAGGATGGTCAGTACAGTATAGCGTGACATTATCCAATAGGACACATTCGTGTTAATTTGTCGCTGGGCAGGGGCAGTCACAGACCATGATATATGCCCACAGTGTTTCTAACCCATCTGGAAAATACTTATTCCAAACAGATGGCATTTTCTCTCTATGTAAAGCTCTGTGCCTCTTTGAAGAATGTAACTCTGACTTTTTCTTGAAAATATTCGCTTCTGGACAGCTATTTTTTGCAACTGCAACACATTTGACAGTCACTAATTGCAGGGATATGCCCACACATGCAGGCACTTCCTTGTGGAGCAATATGCACCAGAACAGCTCCGCAGTTAATATGAATGTCCCATATTGTAATACAAACTTTGTGGATAAATTAACCCCTAAAATGCTGATTTAAGACTGGGTCAACAGCTTTCCTCGGGCCATTTTGCATGCATTGTGTGCAAAGTGTCACGATGAAAGCTGTTGACTAAGATTACTTTTTGCTTTTGACTAGGCTTGCTGGTATTTGAATGAAAGGTATCTTCACAAGGCATTTGAATCTTTTAACCATTATATGTTTAATGGTAACGAGAAAACAACTATAGCTGTGATTAGCACTTTAAGTGTTAATAGATTTAACCTATGGGTGTTTAAGTTGCCAGTTTGGCAGTGGAGGGTTTAAAACCTGAGTGATGCTGATATGTGGTCCTACAACTTTTTACCATTAAAAATGACCAGAAATGGTCCAGTGTTGAAAATGTCCTCTACTTGTGTTGAATCATGAAGAGTGAAGCAGATCAGTGACAGTGAAAACTCGTTATAATGACACTATCTGCTCCCCGGAAAAGATGTCAGATAGCTGAATGTGTCAGATACCTGGATGTATCAAATATGTGAGTCAAATAACAAAGAAAATGAACTTTTTGTCCCTTGGAAATGGTCATTAAGTGACTGTGTGGGATGTGTTGTATGATGAGGTTCCACTGTACAGCTTTCCTCAACACAAGCTGTGTGTATTTCACCCAGAGTATTCTACACCATATTGAAAATGTTCACTTAGACTGGGGTCCTGTTGGGGTTTTAGAATTATTGGCTTTGTGGCCCTCTTTAAAGGGATTAGTGGATTATTTGTACTTAAAAATGTGGATTATTGGATTTTTCCTCTATTTATGGATTAAAATGTTACTGAAATTTTGAACTATTTTTGGATTTCTTGCAATTTTATAAAGGACTTAAAAAAATTTTTGAGTCAAAACTTTTTAATTTTCAGATTTTCAGGACCCCAAACCCCCACCCCCCACCCCGGGCTATGAAAAAAATTCATTCACAAAAGCTGAAAAAAATGTAGATTCTAAATATAAGAATAAATTCTACCACTTGCTTGAAAGCTATGGGATATTTTGGGGGTCCTTTCTTTGAAAAAAATGGGAAGTGCACTTATTAGGGGAGTGTGTGCTTATTAAGAGGAATAAGGTATTTTATAACTAGCTCAGCAAATTTGATGGTGATATGTGTTGCAACACAGCTTGGAAAGCAAGTGTTCGATAAAGTGCATGGATTCTCAAGGATAGACCTTGAGGGAATTATTTCGATAGGGGAGAGTATCAGGCTGAATGTATGCCAGGTGTGTCAGGGGATCTAAGTATCGTCAAGGGTTGATCTTGGAGCAGCCCCAACAAAAGGTGCTGCTTCACTGGTCTGGAAAAACAGTGATTTATGAAGTGTGTCAGAAGTTAGGTGTGTAATGTCAATGAGTGAGCATGGTATATCCTCAGCAAGGAGAAAACAGAGGAATTTAAGACATATGAGGAGCACAAGTCTGTACCCGAGGGAACATGCTACAGAGAGGTGTTCCTTATGATAGTGACAGACAGATGATACCATATGAGAATATCCAGGCAAAATATACATACCGTTCTGTAGACTTCTTCAGACCTGGAAGGAGAAATTTCCTGCTTGATTAATGGTGAAAAAAGATATTTCTATGGCGCCTTGTCATTTATTACAGTAAATTTTTGAGCACGGGACATTTTGACAAGTATAAACTGGTTCCTGGTTTGAATGAAAGCAGGTTTGGTAGCCTTCTCCTGGCAAGTGAAGGGATAACTTCATTGTGCCCAGCTGTCACCTGTAACAGCCAAAGTGTGAATCTGGGCACAAAAATATGCAGTTCTGTGGTTGAGTGAAACATCATACGATTGCAAAATATTGTCAATGCACATGCTCTCTCTCTCTCTCTCTCTCTCTCTCTCTCTCTCTCTCTCTCTCTCTCTCTCTCTCTCTCTCTCTCTCTCTCTCTCTCTCTCTCTCTCCTCTCTCTCTCTCTCTCTCTCTCTCTCTCTCTCTCTCTCTCTCTCTCTCTCTCTCTCTCTCTCTCTCTCTCTCTCTCTCATCTCTCTCTCTCTCTCTCTCTCTCTCTCTCTCTCTCTCTTCCCACCCCCACCCCCCCATGAGCACTCGGGGAAGATGGAGGTAGCACTTTGTAATGCAAACATAGGAACATATAGGGGAAATCTATTAGGGAGTGAAATGTGCAAAAAGTGACCATGAACTGAGTGTGGTGTAGCTTACTTCCTTAGAAATGTGTTTTAATTTGTTGGCTATAAATTGACGGCTTTTAGTGCCTTCTGACCTGTCTTATGTGATGATCCCATCCCCAATAAAAGTGGCGGAGTATTTTGCTAAATTTTGCAGCCCACCCCCTTCTTCCAAATACCCCTGGGCTCCCCCCCCCCCCCCCGCTGTGACAATGCAGTTGACGTATTCAGATAGCTAACACATTGAGGGTTAATAACAAATGGGTCCTCAGACACTCAGTAATGTTGACCAGCAGTTGACAGAGGGTGAAACATCACCTGGCAGTAAAAATGTTCTGTTTGAACACGGCAGTTTATGGCTATGTACAGGTACGTACAGGTCGACCTGGGACTTGCCCAACACCTGTAGGCCATCGAAGCAAGAATGCTTTTAGGAGGCTTGATTCGCAGTATCATACAGATTCTGCAATATGCTTCATGAGGAAATCTCAAAATATTTATACAGTGAAATCTCATTGTAATGACACCATCTGTTCCCTAAAAAAGTGTCAGATAGCTGAATATATGAGATAAATGAACCAAATAACAAAGAAAATGAACTTTTTTCCATGTGAATTTGTGTCATTATATGGAATATGTCAGATATCTGAGTGTCGTTATAATGAGGCTTCATTGTACAAAGGAATATGAGGGAAAGGGTTAAGCACTTGTGGCCATATTATGATGTAACTTGCGATGACAGCATGCAGTATATATATGCCCAGTGTCACAGAGATGCCGTGACATGGTGGACTTGAAAACTGTCATGCCCTGTGAGCATCAGAAATTGCTGGGAATGTGATGGTGTGCCCCTGTCTGCCAGACTTCAGGAGCCGTACATAGTTATTGTTCATGTTGTTTAGCAGGCCTTACTAATGATGCGATTTAATCATTGTGACTGTCAGTTGTTACATGTACACAGATGGTTCCTGTCGATATGGATGTCTCCAGTTTATATTGAGACTAGACTTGTTCATATACGTGTTTTTTCTTTCTTTAGGGAGTATTTGATGGCGGTAAAAAAAATAATAAAAAAAATAGAAAGTTAATTTGACAGGAATCTTCTCCAAGCAAACGCAAGTCACATGATGTTTGAAAGAAGAAAAAAAATGGCTGGGCGTTGTGGCTATTTATTTATCATTATTGTTTGTATGGACTTTTCTTTGAAGCAACAGAATGATTTCTCAAATATAAAAGCTAGATTTTTGTCATTTAAGTAAACATGATGAACAAGCATAAATTTGTCACCAAAACAGTCACTGTGTTTTAACATATAATTGTGACGGATCTCCACCCCATCCCTACCCATGAAAAAATTCCAAGACCCCACTATTAATAATTTCCATGCCCTGATAATTTGTACCAGAACGGTCCACCTAGTGTGCTTCCTAAATTCCGTGCAGCCACCTCAAAGTTTTTGCAATTATGTGGGGATGTATTGAAAAAGTGTCAAGAGAAAATTTATCATGTACACGTTCTTTAAATTTGCTGGCTTTAAAACTTCTAGACATTTGGCTTAATGAATGGGGGGGGGGGGAGTTCTTACACTAGCTAGATCCATATCAGACCCTAGAGGCAGCTTCACCCTTGTGTGTCCCAGTCGCCCAAAAGTGCTCAGATGTAAATGATCTTGTGCTCTGTACTTTTACTTTCTATTTCTGTTTAATACAACTAATATTTTTTTTATGGGAATTGTAGAAAAGGCTTGTCATGATTACATATATTCCCCCAGGTCAAGTGGTTTGCTAGGTAGGGAATGTGCCCATTAACCCACACCCAGGCAAAATGTGGTCTCATTTTAACTGGGAAACTAAAGGTTAACCACTTGAAACAGGTAATTAGCTACTGATCGCATCAGTATACCCTGGTACGCCAGTTATAAGCCGCCCCACCCCACCCCCACCCCCACTCACTATGCAGCAAATATGATATTTTCATTTTATTTGCTCACTCAAAAATGGCCAAGCCCTTAATTCATTACATACCAGTCCCTGATTTTTCTGTATATTTTACCTAGATTTAAGATGACAATTACATATTTCAATTCTTCATGAAAAGAGCTTTCGGTCAAGTACCAACATGCCTATAGTCTTAAGTCAGTGGTTCTGGCACTGCCTGGCAAGTCATGCTGCAGCTGCAGCATGACTTGCCAGGCAGTGCCAGAACCACTGACCAAAGCCTGTGACCATAGTATGGAGTGGGTTAAAAATAAGGCTACATATCTGGTGTACTGGGGAGGCCTTGCAAGAAGAGGCCAGTACCTGAAGAAAGGCCTGCATTGTAAAAGGTGTGATGGGGGTGATTCTAAGAACCTGGTCTGCATACAAACACAAAACACCACGTATGTATGTCATGCGATCCGCATAGACATGTGTTAAGGGACTGCTTTGCTGGTATGTTGAACACCTATTAAGGGGATTGGTTCTCCTACCAACCCTCTTTAGGGGTATGTGGCAGAGTTACCCTGAAAGATACGGTTACCTGTTATAAGGAGGCTCTGACATTGTGCGTGTGTACAATAAAGGGTAATCATGATAAAACCCTGAGGTCTTTTTTCTTTTTGTTTTTTATGATAACTTTTAGCCACCCAAGTGAAGACAACATGTATATTGTACTGCCAGGCAGTAACACAAATTAAACATTTTGTTGTTACCTATTAACCAAATGCGTAAAATCTGACATCTTGTTAGCTGTGAAAAAATTCCTCACACGTCCTAAAATAATCATTTATCTCCTATTAGTAGTGTAGAGTGTTTGGCAAAAGGGGGCTGTTGATTACCTGAACACATAACAAGTACAAGGATTGTACCCTGGAGGGGTAAATTCCAAGGTGACTGACCGTACATGGACTACTTTACGAGTAAATGATGGTGGTGTGGGGTGTTTGGTATCATGCTGTGGTGCCCCTACAGGTGTAATAGCTTTATAGACCGTCTCCCTCCATGCATGTAGAACTGTACCCGGCTCCATGGGCCATAAACCCTGCAGGTTGTAATTTAATCATTTTAACAACACTTAAGATTTATCCGTGACTTTCATGGGGGAAGATGAGGTTATAAGTACCAGGAATGAAGATGTTAATTAATGGCTATTAATGTGATTGGAAATTTAGAATATACAATGCAAGGCTTGATAATTGTGAGGTTGCCAGATTTGATATTAATGAGATTTTGAGACCGACACACACATGCACATATAACTATGCCTCAGTATATAAGTCATAGATTGCCCATGTCTTTACAAAATGAGAATACAAGGTTTGCCCACGATCCTAACAAGTGAAGATGATGTCACACATATATACAACTGGGTAAAACTCCCAGTTTAGGGTTACAACATATCTAGGCTCTCTGCAC